>APFE030659298.1:139906-212098 GCA_000404065.3 Pinus taeda
TAATTAATGTATTTTCATATTGACATGACACTTATTTACCTATTCTAGAAGATTCATTCATGAAATAGCAAACATTTAATGAATGAATTGGTTTCCTAGCTTATAGAGGCAAGTTGTTTTGACTGCCTAGATTTTAGTGCTTAGTTTAGAATTGGTTGAAAGAACTCCTAGAAGGATGAGCTCGACCCCTATAGGCAAGGAAAGGTGTTAGCTTTCCTATATTATGTATTTTCTTAGTCATTTTCAGGGGTTGGAAGGTTGGACTCTCGAGGGAGAAGCTATCATTGTATTATTTCACTGTATCTCTGCAATTTTTGGCTAAGGAAGACCAGGGTTTTGCAGTCCTTTTGGGCATTCTTGTGGTTACATGTATTGATGGTGTGTTTCTCTATGTACCTGTAAGTGTGTTATGTGAATCATTTCTTTTCCTTTCCTTCTGTACATTAAGCAAACGAAGTCTTAAAGTAAGAATTCATGACTGTCATGCTCTGCTTTTAAGTTTGTTTAATTTCAATGTTTTCTACTGTTTAAGGAGAATTCAAAGTTATTGTTTGCTCTCCTTAACTCCTCACCTGTCATTCCTGATCATCCACCTCAATCAAAGGCATCAATACTGTCTCCTACCTTGCTCCAAAGAACCCCCTGCAGAAACTGTGTCCAATCCCCGTACCCAAAATTGCCATCCCCTCAATTTGCCACCAAAAACCCTAAAAACCCCAAATCAAACCTTTTGATCAGTTTACTAGCCTAAAATTAGTGTTACCCTATTGGTCATCTCATCTATTGAATATTTTACGAGATAGACCGAAGAGAGCCTTCTCCTGCCCCGTAGGGCTAGCTACGAGGCTAAATGGTTTGATGTAGCCTTGAGGTTTACCTGTCTTAGCCTGAGGTGAAATTTCAAGTGCTAACAGATACCAATGCCAAATCTGAATTGTTTGAGCCCAAATTGAAGTTATTCGTCCTCTCTTCCTCTTGTAGAAGAATGTTTGTCAATTCATCAAAAGTAGGAGGCTTCTCTCTCGCTGAAAGACTTGAAACAAAAAATTGATAATCTTGCACTAAGCCATTTAATGTGATGGTGACCAAGTCTATATTGGACACCTGTTCACCAATGTCTCCTAACTTATCACTTAGCTATTTGACATGGGAAATGAAACTTCTTATACTTTCATTGGCCTCCATTTTAATTGACAAAAGTTTTATCTTCAAGAAAAAAATCTGGCTAGTATTAGATGTTTCATACAAGCTTTTGAGAACATCGCATGTTTATTTGGATGTTTTACAATCCCTAATATGAGGAATTATGTTTTCCTTATCTGACATTCGTAGCAACACCTTTTCTTTTGTTTCCCTTTTTTCCCATTCAGGAATAGCTACAACTGTAGTGGGTTTGGGCTCCGCCCCACTCACTATGGGCCACAAATTATTTCCCTCTAAAACTGTTAATACCTTGAATTTACAATTTGCATAATTTCCTCCATCATGCCTTGTGGACTCATTCAAATAAGTTTCATCCAGAAAATTTGATACAATGACAAAAAAAATTGTCCCCAATCAACAAAATGCACCCAAATCCACTAGATCTACACCCAAATCACCAGATCTACATCCAAATTCACTAGATCCAAAACCAAATTCATAGGATCTAAAAAAGAACAAGACTTAATATTGCTTCCAATAAAAATACAAAGTCAAAATGACTTCTTATTTCTCCTTTTTTTACTAGACCTTGTTTCCAAAACTTTAATTTCATTTTTTAATTAAATACACCCAATTTTTAAAATATTTAACTCCTTATATCTGGTAAATTCTTTTTCACCATAAAAAAAGTTTTGATCCCTTATTTCTCCATTAAAAAACCTTCATGTTTACAAACAAAATTTCCTTATGAAAACTTTATACACAACGTGACTTAAAAAATAGTGAATTGGTTCAAGGTGAAAAGTGAACTCTTTAATGGCGGAATACACTAGCTTTTCACAAAACAACAATTACTTACAACATGCTTCACTTTATTTTTCCATGGTTCATTTGAAGCATAATGTTCAATGCTCCATTTTGATTAACTGACAAGTTCCCAAATGTGTTTACAGTCGATTTGCACATCACCTGCCTGGAACTGAACTTATAGGGAAATTGTGACAAGGCTTGAGAATACCTCCCACCTATAGATTCAGATTTCACACAAATGTTGCAGATAGCCAATGAGAACCGAATATTGATTGTACACGATGGTTGTAGACAACCAACATTCCAAAGATTTTTCTCAACCAAAAAACATAAAAAACTTGGGAACAACACTGTAACAATAAGATCTCACAAGATATCACATCCCTCATGTATCTGAGACCTATTTCTCTCAGATATGAAGTCTCACTTGATCTCCCTCTTTGGCTTTGATACCATATTAGAAAATCAGTGAGATGCACAAGAATGAAATCAAATCTCATTGATCAAACTTCTTGGACAACTAGTAAATTATATAGGCACACATAGATAGCTTCTAGGACAATCTAGATCCAAATAATTCAGATCACCAACTCACTACACAAACTACGAAGACACAACTCATGACATATAGACTCAAACACTAACTACGAGAATACAACTCATTAACTCTATTTGGACATATCATTTCTACATTATTCCAACAGGTTTTCCTAAACTCCATAGGGTGCCTTGGCATTGTTCCCTAACTTGGAACAACCTAAGGAACAATATTTGTTTTGGTGCCATTATCGAGGATCGAAGTAAGACATTTCTTATCCCTGGTAAATGACAAATTGATTAAGTTTTGTGAAAATGGTGAATATGAGTTGTGCAACACACACTTGGGTTATTTTAAGAAAATATTTGTCTTAAAATTTTCTCACATGGTGACTCCATATTTGTACATTTTATTGTTTTAATGACTAACTCAATTATTACAATGGGTTGCAAAATATGCTCCATTTTATTTTTCTTATATACCTAGTTATCTGAATTCCATGCTTGATGTTAACACATATCTTATATAGCTGGTTATCTAAATGTCATTCCCGATGTTAAATTTGAGGAAATAATGATAATAACCCAATGTGGTTCTTGGTATGTTGTTGGTCTCTAGTACTGGTGTCTAGGCATTCTAGCTAGGGAACAATTTTTTTTTTGGCAAGATGGTAGCACCCTTTTCACCCATAAATTCCCTGAGAGAAATAGGATTAACATATTTTAGCCTTTATATAATTTGAGGAATTGCATAACATAAATTATGCTCATGAATATTTTGGATTGTAAAAATTAAAGCCGTGACAATTGTTATTTGACCTTAGGCATATCTCCTTATTCCATTTGTCTATCTCTCCCTTAAAAACCTCATTTTTCTCAACCTCTAATCTTCTTGATTATTAATTCAATTCCTATATATGTAACGAACATTTAATTCATTAGAAATAATATCAAAATAAATTTATGTTAAAAAGTAAATTACACCATTATAAATCAATCTAAATAATTAAAAACTTGTTGAATTAATTCCCCTATTATAGTGATTGAGGTACAACCACATTTCCTTCCAAAAAATATCGAATGTATAGGTGATGGAATATGATATAGGATACAGGATCTCATGACAAATGTTTATCATTAAAAATATTGTAAAGTATAATCCCACATTCATGGGTTTTTAAACAATGTCATAGTTTATTAACTTCTCATGTTTTAGTATAGTTCCTAAGTCAATATCAACGAAGAGTCATTTGAAACAACAACTAAAACTCACCTCCTTAGCGAAGTTCAGAACCATGACACATCAAATGATACACATCATTGTGATGAGTGTGAAAACACGTTAGTGCACTTTAATTATGTGGAAGGTTGAGTTATTGTTCATCTTATAGTAGATAAATAAATATTGATACCTTGAACATCCAAATATTGGCACATCAAAGTATCTGAATGGTGTTGCACTTGAGTTGGAACCCATATCCAAATAAAACTAAGAATGTTGTAACAAAGACATCCCCTGATTTTTATGAGAAGAGAAAAATTAGTATGGGTAAAACATAAGTTGTGCTTCATACTTGCTTCTATATACTAAATATAATCCTTTATTGTGTAAACTCTTCTATGTATGCATCCACATTAGTGAGACTACCACATGGAGATAAAAATGTCAATAGTGAAATAAAGGAGAACACATACATTTCCATTTGGTATGAGCCCTGTTATCACTCATCAAAACTCAGAAGCTAAATGTTTAAAAAGGATCCGGGATCAAAATATGTTGAGGTGTTGAGGTAGGTGTTGGATCCATGTAGAGTATATCTAAGATCTAGGCATCCAAATAGTCAAAGAATTAGCCACTTTCCTGGATGTACATATGTGATATCCATCCGTAAATCCTAGTACTTATTATAAGTTTATTGTTTTGACCATTTTTTTAAGAACAACACTTTGCAAATTTGTAACAAAATTTCAATAATATAGTTATTTGAGAAATGCAATAACTAAGAAATAATTAAGTAAAATTAAACTAAATCAAACAATTAAATTATAAGCACAATAAAACGTAAACCAAAAAATAAAGCAATCAAAAGTTTTGAGGGGCCCCCATTACTTTATTGATGCAGGAGCATCCAGCTCACCATAATTGGGCAAAAAGAATTCCAACCAGGTTCAAAGGCTAGTGATCGATTGGACTGTTTAATTCTTACGGAAATAATTTTTCTTTTAGTTTGTTTTACAAAGTCAGTGAATTTAGACATCTCTTTTTTATTTCAGTTAGAATTACTATAGCTCAGTTATTAGTTAAGGAATGGTCCATTAAATTAGGGAAATAAGAGCCAACTGTTCCTACAAGTCTTGGAATGCTAAATGATTATAGTTATTAACAAAAGTAGTATTTCTGTAACCATATTTTGTATCAGTTGGATTAACTGTAAACATCAACTGAAAACAAAGAGATATAAAAACAAATCAAATCTAACAGAGAGGGGTTCAGTTGAGTAGAGTTGGGTTGATTGAGAAGACAAAGAAATAGAAACAGTCAGAGCATTCAAACAAAAAGCTATTTGTCCATCTGTACCATTTTTTACAAATATTTGCCTAAGTGAATTTTCTTTCCTTACGATCTAATAAACTGCCATACAAATAATATTTATCAATTTACTATTGCAAATGTTCAAACATGAGTCGCAGTCAAATATTAAGCAAGCAGACGAAGTCACAGTGATCCACAGTCACAATGACCGACAGCCATATATTCATTTCACACACAGTTGAATAAGAGTCCCAGTATATAGCATTCAGGAAACGAAGACGAGGGTTTTGCGTATGAACATCCACAACTTTCCAGCGTTCGAAGACATAAATAACAACCAACAACCCGGAACACAAATGCAAAGAGGTAACAAAAACTGTACATTCTCTTTTCCATTCATAATTTTCATTTAGACCATCGAAGGACCGCAGTTACAGTGAATCATTGGTAAGGCCAAAACAATGCTGTGAAAAACGAAATCTGTGACCTCACATAGAGCAGAGTACGACGTATAGTCGGAAAAGCATTACAACCCAGGAACCCTGAACTGGGGTTTAACAAAGTCAACCAACAACGGTTCCTACCTCTTATAATACTTAACACAGAGCAAACGGAATAAATACAGCAGAGTCAAATTCATTACAGCGACCGAAGGACTTGAACAAAGAACACAGGACCTAACATTAATCAAAATACGACCAGACATTTGGGTTTCAGGCCTACCCAGGCAAAGAAATGACTGTACAAGCTAAACGTTGGAGGATACGCCGCCCAGGTCACCAACAACGACCTGCAACACATCAACACATATACATTACAACGGACGCAAAGACGGGAAATCCAAGGAAAATGCGAATGCCTGTAGAGAAGTAAAGATACAGTGAAATTACCTGGAGAGCGCAGCCAAATGCAACTGTATGACATCCTGAAGAGCTGGAGTAACTTTCGACCAAATGAACAAAGTGGGTTAGTCCCAGAATGAGAAGGCGAGCTATATTGAAACAGGGACAAGAGCATTCACCTGTTCCAAACGAAGGACGTGCACCCGAAAAGTCCTGTGCTCGCAGGCAAACACAGTGCCGCACCGTGAGAAACCCAACCAACAGCAAGCAAATAATACTCAACCAGATTTGAACCAGAGACAGTAAGGTGCCGGGAAAAACACAGCAAAACCATAGCGGATTCTATCGACGACTACCAAAACCCCGATAAAGAACCACGACATTTACAGAGACGACAAAAATATAATAACCACAACCAGAGCTTAACAATACTTTCAGGAATCCGCGCATACAAGGAAGGGAAAATAATATTACTCACCGAAGTCAAGCCATGGAACCAGGCTGAGTAGCCTTCACAACCAAAAGCTGTTGCCATTAAACTTGCAAGCAGGTTGAATAGAGGAGGAGTCGAGTTTCTGATAGCACCAGGAGCCGAACATACCAACAACACAAAGCACACAGTATTCTACCAAAGAGACCAACAAACCCTCAGCTGGAGCAGAATACCTCAGAGCGAAAACAACGAAGAATAATCGAGAAAGTGCCATAAAGAACTAGGGTTAAGGCGCGAAGGGTAAATGGGAGCAATTCGAGGCGGAGTACAGGGTATTTACTCCCTGCATTAACTCTCCAGCTACCAACTTCACAAAATCCCACGGACATAAGATTTTTGTTCGCCACGTAAACCTTCCCATCCACGTACAAAGTGCAAAGTGTGTGCCAAGTGGGCTGGGTTACACCAGAGTGGTATAAGAGCAGGTTAAGTTGAAGAGATTTGAAAAAAAAATGGATGTAGGTAGACGAGGACGAGGCCGAGGTGCTCGTAGAATGACAGATGAGGCATTACGAGAAGAACTCAGAGTTCTTACTGCTCGGTTGGAAGCAGTAGAGGCAGGCAGGAGAAGAGATCTAGAAATGGGTGATGTGAGTGAAGAAGAAGTAGAAGTGGCAGCAGAGGGACCTGAAGGTGAATCAGCAGAAGTAAAATTACTAAAGTCTGTCTTATTGTCGAACAGCAGACCAAAACCAGAACTCCCAACTTACGATGGTAGTTTGTCTATTGATGTTGTGTTAGATTCGATTAGTGAGATGGACAAGTATTTTGAATGCGAGGAAGTTAGTGAAGACCGTAGAGTCAAGTTTGCAGCAACAAAGCTGAAAGGACACGCAGCTCTGTGGTGGGACAGTGTCCAGAATGAGAGGAAGAGGTTGAACAAAACACCGATTAAAACTTGGACAAGGATGGTAGCTAAATTGAAGGGTAGATTTCTGCCAAGGGATTATCAAATCGCGTTACATAGACAGGTACAGAACTTCAGACAGAGGGGACTGACTGTGAAGGAGTATACAGAGGAATTTTACCGAGTGAATTTGCGAGCCGGATACATAGAGGATATGGTAGAGAGGATAGCCAGATATGTTAATGGACTGAGGATGGATATTTTGGATGAAATAAGCATTTTGTCTCCAAATAATACTGAGGAGGCATACCAGAGTGCAATTAAAGCAGAGGAGAAAATTAACCGAAGACAGAATGCCCGGAGAGGACGAGGGTCTACCAGAGGAAGAGGCCAGTCCTATGGCAGGGGCTACACTGCCAGCAACAGCAAGGAAGCCAGCAGATCGAGGACTTCGGGAACAGCAGAAAAAGGAGATGGAACGAGAGGTGGCAGATCGTTCCAATGCGGTAGGGGAAATGGCCGTGGAAGGGGAACTAGTTATCAATGCTATAGATGCCACAAGTGGGGGCACCGTTCGTTTGAGTGCCCAGAAACAGATTCAGCTGGACAGTGAGGCGCATATGTGGCGCAATCAGAGGAAACAACAAAACCCCCTCAAGAGGCAGAAAATGCCCCAGAAACGGGAGAAACTTTAGTGCTGCATAAGGTATTACTGAAACCAGTTGATGAGAGTGT
The DNA here is from genome assembly GCA_000404065.3 of Pinus taeda. Classification (NCBI taxonomy): domain Eukaryota; kingdom Viridiplantae; phylum Streptophyta; class Pinopsida; order Pinales; family Pinaceae; genus Pinus; species Pinus taeda. Next base: position 147,847 of record APFE030659298.1, read on the forward strand.
CGAACAGACGCAGTGGAAAGCTCTGTTCAGGACAATTTGCAAATCACAGGGTAAATGTTGTAAGATGATAATCGACAGTGGAAGTACGGAAAATTTGGTGTCCACAGAAATGGTGGAAAAGTTGGGGCTGAAGCGTCTAAAACACCCCAGTCCATATAGAGTTTCATGGTTACAAAAGGGGCACCAGTTACTGGTGGACGAGCAGAGTGAGGTTGAATTTCAAATAGGACGATATAAGGATAAAATTATTTGTGACATTATGCCGATGGACGTATGTCACATCTTATTGGGCAGGCCTTGGAAATATGATAGAAAGGTGACACACGATGGAGTGATGAACTGTTATAAGTTCGAAAAAGATGGGGTCAGGCATACCCTTGTGCCTATCAGAGAAGAGAAGGAAACAGCTAAAGTAAATGAAACCAAGGCATTGCTAATGAGCGGAAAACAGTTTTTAAAACAGGTTGAGGACAGTGAAATAAGTTATGCTGTAGTCAAGAAAACAAGGACAGTCCTCTTGCATACAGAGATAACAGATTTACCCATGGAAATACAGCAGATGTTGGAAGAATTTACAGATATAGTAGTGGACGACTTGCCAGACAAGTTACCTCCCAAGTGGAGTATCAGCCACCATATTGACTTCATACCTGGAGCCAGCTTACCAAATAAAGCAGCCTATCGAATGAGCCCCAAGGATAATGAGGAAATTAGGAAACAGGTGCAAGAACTATTGGACAAAGGTTTAATCAGAGAAAATTTGAGACCATGTGCTGTACCAACAGTCCTCACCCCCAAGAAGGGAGGAGAGTGGCGGATGTGCACCGATTCCAGGGCCATCAATAAAATCACCATCCGGTACAGATTTCCGTTACCGCGTGTGGATGATATGATGGACTGTTTGAGTGGGGTAGCTTACTTCTCTAAAATAGACTTAAAAAGCGGATATCACCAGATTCGGATACGAGAAGGAGACGAGTGGAAGACAGCTTTTAAAACAAATGAGGGATTATATTAATGGCTGGTCATGCCATTCGGGTTGAGCAATGCACCCAGCACATTCATGAGACTCATGAATGAAACGTTGAAGGAGTATATTGGGAAATTTGTAATAGTTTATTTGGATGACATCCTTATTTTTAGCAAGACGAAAGAAGAACACTTCTGGCATGTGCGCAAAGTGTTAGAAAAGCTACAGCGGAACAAGTTACTAATAAATTTGAAGAAATGTACGTTTCTGCAAAGAGAATTAATTTATCTGGGATTTGTGATAGCAGAAAACGAATTAAAGATGGATCCGGAAAAGGTAACAACAATAATAAATTGGCCGTCACCGAAAAATTTGTTTGAGGTACGTAGTTTCCATGGATTGGCAAGTTTCTATAGAAAGTTTATTAAGAATTTTAGCAGAATTTGTGCTCCTATGTTGGAGACCATCAAAAAGGCCAGCCAACCTTTTCGATGGATAGAAGCAGTAGAAAAAAGTTTTCAACTATTGAAAAAGAAGATAACAGAAAGACCGATACTCAGGCTACCAGATTTTCAGAAATTATTTAAGGTACGTTGTGATGCTAATGGAACAGCGATCGGGGCTGTACTCAGTCAGGAGGACAGACCTGTAGCATTTTTCAGCGAAAAACTGAATGAGAGTAGGCAGAAGTACTCCTCATATGACAAAGAATTTTACGTAGTGGTACAAGCTTTAAGACACTGGAGGCATTATTTGTTAGGGAACGAGTTCGTGCTATTTTCAGACAATTCTGCATTGCAATATGTAATGCAGCAACGCAAACTCAATCATAAACATGCCAAATGGGTGGAGTACTTACATAGTTTTAATTTTGTTCTGAAACATATCAGTGGACAAGCAAATAAGGTGGCTGACGCATTAAGTAGAAAAGCTCTACTTTTGCAGGAAAGTGCTGTATAGGTTTTGGGTTTTGAACATTTACGAGATCTTTACAAAACAGATACAGATTTCAGAGAAGCCTATGAGGCGTGCCAGAACCCTTTGATAAGGAGTAATAGTCCTTGGTTAGATTACAATATACAGGAAAAATTGCTATTTAAGGGAGGACAACTGTGTATCCCCAACTGTTCCATGAGGGAGAATATTATTCGCGAAAAACACAGCGGGGGTTTGGCTGGACACTTCGATATAGGTAAGACCTTGGAGCAACTTAGTCATTTCTATTTTTGGCCAAGAATGCAATGAGACGTACAACGTTTTGTGACTAAGTGTAAGGTGTGTCAGTTAGTGAAGGGACACAGCCAAAACATAGGATTATATACGCCATTACCTGTTCCAGGCAGACCTTGGGATTCGGTGAGTTTAGATTTTGTTTTGGGACTGCCGAAAATGCAGAAAGGTTATGATTCAGTTATGGTAGTGGTAGATCGTTTCTCAAAAATGGCACATTTCATACCTTGTCGGAAAACTAGTAATGCCACTCACGTGGCCCACTTGTTTTTTAATGAGATTGTCAGATTACACGGGTTACCAACAACCATCCTATCAGACAGAGACGTGAAGTTCACGGGACATTTTTGGTGTACCTTATGGAAAAAAATGAACACCCAATTAAGCTACAGTTCTGCTTATCACCCACAAACCGATGGGCAGACAGAAGTTGTGAACAGAAGTCTAGGAAATCTGTTACGCAGCTTAGTCGGGGAGAATTCTCGAATGTGGGACCGAGTGCTAGCGCAAGCAGAGTTTGCTTCCAACGATTCGCTGAATCGTAGCACGGGTCTCAGTCCCTTTCAGATCCTTTATGGCATGCACCCTCGTGGAGTGCATGAACTTTGGGATCTTGGTTTACAGGAACGACAGAGTGCGGATGGAGAAGATTTTGCAAACGCAATGAGAGATTTACATGAACAGGTGAAGGCAAAATTACAGGACAGTAGCTCGAAGTATAAGGAACATGCAGATTTAAGGAGAAGAGAAGTTCATTTTGACGTAGGGGATGAAGTTCTGGTACACTTGCGCAAGGAGCGGTTCCCTAAAGGTACGTACAATAAATTGAAGTACAAGAAGATAGGGCCTTGTAAGATCTTGCGAAAGTTTTCAGCGAATGCCTACGAAATACAACTACCACCTGGAGTAGGCATATCACCTATCTTCAATGTGGTAGATTTGTTTCCGTATACAAGCGATCTGTTGGAAGAACAGAAGGATGAACCCGGACAATCCACGCGGAACACCGAGGAAGACGGAGAAAGTTGGAAAAGACAAATGCCTTATGTCCAACCTCCTGAGATCGAAGGCATCCTCGAAACTCAGGTAGTTAGGCGTACGCGGCGGAAAAATTATTTTCAGTACCTGGTCAAGTAGAAGAACCGTTCGATTGAGAACAGGTCATGGCTTGACGCCAGGCAGATTGAACGGACAGGAACATCGGTGGAGAAGCTCATGAACCGGAGTCATGATCTCTTTTCACCCCGGGAGCCTGATGCAGGAGCATCCAGCTCACCGTAATTGGGCAGAAATCTAACCAGGTTCAACAACTCGTGACCGAGTAAACTGTCAAGGTTTTATGGGAATAATTTTTCTTTTTATGTTATTTTACAGAATCAACAAAAGTCAGATACCTCTTTTATTTTCCAGTTTAGGATTACTGTAGTTTCATTGTTGATTAAAAGGTAGTTTATGTAATTAGGAAAAATAACCATCAACTGTTCTTACAAGTCTTGGAATGTCAAATGATTATAGTTATGGATAGAAATAGAAGTTATGTAACCATCTTTGTAACAATTAAACAAACTGCAAGCATCAACTGAAGACAGAGGGCTATAAAGCCAAAATACATGTAACAGGAAGGGGTTCAGTTCAGAAGAGAAGAAGTTGAGTGAATTCAGAAATAGAAAATACCAAGCATTCAAAATCAGAGAAGTTATTGTCCATCTAAATTGTCTGTATAAATATGTGTTGATTTTCATCACCAAAAAAACCACTGTATCATTATAAATTATTACATTGTCATGGCTACTGTGTAAGCGTAATTCACAGTCGAATATAAATCAAGCAGATAGAATTTTAACGAATTCTGAGTCACCAAATAAACAGTCACATACTTATTTACGCACACGGTGGAGCAACATTACAAGTTTACAATGTTCAGTTAACAACGACCAGATAATACAACCAGTCACGCTCACGGTCGAATGCACAGCAACACAAACGACGGACAAGCGAACATGCCAAGGTAACAAATAACCATACACTCTTTTTTCCATTAAAATCTCATTTCAATTGTCCAAAACAACAGCCCACAGCAAAGTCGGTAGGGCCGAGTCACATTTCATGGAACAGAGACCAGTCTAGACACGATTGAAGCAAATACGACCGAATTACAAAAACCCAGGTCAAAACGAAAAAACCCTGAGTTAGGGTTTGTAACAGACCAGCAAGCAGGGTCACGCTCGACTCCCGTACTTTCACACACGGAGTCGAACCGAACTAAAACTACAGAAGAATAACAATACAGTGACCAAATAACCAGAGTAGCGGACGGGTCATCCTCAGAACAAAAACCAACATTCACAGACAGAAACGAGTTTCAGGCCTACCCAGAAGACAAGCAACCAACACAGCCGAGCGTAGGAGAATACGCCACCCAGGTCGCCTATAAGGACCTGCAAGGAGCCGAAGATAAAATTAGTGTATGTTACAGGAAGAATACAGAGGAGAACGAAACCCTGTAGAGAAAAACAACCTGGCAAATGAAATCCTTACCTGGAGGACGCGAAGAGAAGCCATAACTGGAACAGTGAACGAAATTGAGCAACTGGAGAGAAAAGGGGCAAGTTGGGTTAGACCCAGAGCAAAGAGGGTGAAATTGAAACATAGAAAGATAATGTACCTGTATTAAATTCGAAGGCGCATTTCGAGAAACCCTGTGCTTCCAACCAAAATCAATGTTGCGTCGTGAGAAGGCAGACAAACCCAGATAACTACCAACAAATCAAACTTGGAATGAAAATCTCAGAGAACCAGTAGCGCATACAGAAACCGCACAATGAAAGCCATATAACAGTGAACAGGGAGACTAAGTTCGAACCACAGCCGAATACGACCAACCGAAGTTACAATCATAACTACAAGCAAGCAAAATGACCAGTGAATCCATAAATGCCATAACCAGCGAAGTAGCAGTGTGACTTACCGAGGATTGAGCACGAAACCAGGGAAATAACCTCCATAGCTAGACAGATTTGCTATCGAACAAGCGAACAGAATAACCAGAGACGAAACAAAGGTCTCATACAGTACCCAAAACCAGTCAAAGCACAGCACATTACCCATAAGTTTCGTTACAGAGCCAAAGAAATCACAGCATAACGCAACCATCGTTTTTTCAACGCAGAGCTAACAAAACCCTCGGCGCAACAGAACAATAACCAAAGGAAGGATCGAGAGACCGCGTTAACATTAGAGTTGAGGAGTATACCGAGGCAGGGTACTGTCATTAAGGCCGCATTTACTACCCAGCGACCACCAACCTACAGAACCGCGGGTGAATATCATACATCCGCCACGTAATCAATCCAACACATAACACAAAGCATAAAGCGTCGCCAAGTGGGCTGGGTCCCATCAGTGTTTGTAAGATCCAACCAACTCCAAGTATAAATAGGGAGGTTGAGATATTCTCTCAATATCCACCTGCAAATATGCAACTAATTCTAAATTATACATGGAAGAATTATCATCCAACACTCCCTCTTAATTCTTACATGCACAATTACAACACATATTTTAACAATATAAAATTTTTTATCTCACTGGTCTTCATAAAGATTATTTTTACACTTTTACTAATTTATGTAAAGAGTATCAAACCTCATATATCTTCCATTTCCCTAGGCCTTCCCAAAGGGAGTCAAGCCCATAGACGCTGTGATACCATGTTAAAATACAGAAGAGCAGTCATGGTGGACATATTACACACAAATAATTAGTATATTACACAATTCAAATCACACGAATACATCACATATTTATGGTGCTTGTGAGATCCAACTAACTCCAAATATAAATAGGGAGGTTGAGATAATCTTTCAATATCCACCTACAAATCTACAACTAATTCTAAATTATGCATGGAAAAATTAGCTTCCAACATAGATAATGTCAAATACCATGTGCAATATCATGGATGGATAATCCAATATCATGTGCTTGTAAATCTTGGACCATTTATAATAAATTCATTAAAGAATAAATCAAGATAATCTTAACCATTTTACCACCCTAATCAAAATTAAATCAACATCTTCCATTTAAATTTAATTTTAAACCCTATTAAATATAAACCAAATTAATTTTCAAATTTAAATATGACAAATATTACCACTTATATCATTTTATTAAAGGTAAGACTAATCTTAATCTAATTTTAAAATTGAAAAACAATTAAAATTAGAAAAACCACCATCAAATTAATTAATAGATTATTAAAATAGATGAGACAATTCCTTGTATTTTTATTTTTCCAAGGGAAATCATCATTTCTCTGAGCCCTAGGACTAGAGTGAGGGTCAATAAAAAGGCAATTAGTCATTACATCAATAGTTATCATTATCATATCATTCTCAAGGAATTAAACCTAGGTGGGAGAGATAACAACCATTTTGCTCACCCACCCATCAAAATAACCCCAATTGACAATTCCTTATTTATATTAACAACAAAAACAATTCTAGATCTTAGACTTTTGTGATCCATAATGATAATTAGATTGTCTTTCGGATTAATCACCTTATTAAGATGTCTTTCAGATTAATCACATTATTCAACGTTTCAAACCATGTAAGAGACCACCACCTTATTAAAATGTCTTTTGGATTAATCACATTATTAAGATTTGATCGATGTTTTAAACCATCTAAGGGACCACCGATAAGATTTATCATATTCTCAAAAAGAACAAAGTTTTTGCTACCTTTAAACCCCTTAATACCATTAAAAATTCTCTTTGATCGGTTAAAGACCCTCTAAACCCTGAAGACATGAAAGGGGTCTACTCAATCCCTTGTTCACATGGGATTCCCTAAGTCAAAGAAATTGGTAGCTCCATTAACCAAAGAATCCAAGAGCATGCACAAGATATTAAGCACAACCGTTGAGGATTCTAGAGTCATCGCTAGGGTTAAACACTTCCATCATAGGAAGCTTAAATAAATCATTAAAGTTGAAAAACACACAATTAGTTTTAACAGAAACAATAGTTAAAAGTTATGTTGGAGCTAAATCCCCAACCCTTTCTTTATAAAACATTTATTATTATCATTATTATTATCTATTATTTTATTTATTATTTACATAAGCAATATATCTTTTTGACTTCCTATATTTTGAAATCATTAATGTTGAATAATGTTAATTTTTATTTTAAACATCATGGTCTTTTTAACATAACATATATATATATATATGATAATTTATTTTTTATTATTTATCTACATTCATAAATATAATTTCTTATTCTCTACCAATAATATTAATTTAAATCAACATATGAACTGTGATTTTCTTATTCTCTTACCATTAATTTAATTTAAATTCATTATAATTATTACTAATTTGGTATATTAACACTATATATCATTTTTTATCTATAATATTATCCCAAGATTTTAACTATAATAATATTTAAAAATTGATTAATATTAATTTTATTTTATTACATCTATTTAATTTATTCTATATTAAAACATATTTTTAATTGTATTAAACATACATTCTATAAAGATATATAATTTTTTTTTATTCTACTATTAAATAATTTAATTCTCTATAATATATTCTCAAACAACTAATTTATAATAGCTAATACTTATCCGCTAACTCTAACAGATGTATCTTTGCTATTTAAACTTTTGGATTGATTGATTTTTTCACCTTTATCCAGAAAATAAACCACATTAGATGGTTCTACACTCAACCAAATCTTAATAATATGATTAAATCGAAAGACAATATATTCAAAATATTATTGAAATATATTTTTGTACTCCCGCATTTTTCACAATAGAAAAAGAAATTGAAAATAATGATATGCTGTTTGTGAAACATATCACATGCAACACTGCCTTTGAAAAAAAAACATCTAAAGATATATATGAAGTCAATACATACTTGTACAACACAGTGACATAGGTTAAATTAATCAACATGTAATATAAAACCATTATATTACCCTAGAATATCTAACATTCATCATTTCCAGTTCCCTGGCAATAGAGAAGGCGAGGTAATTGAAGAAAAATCACATTGAATGTATAGAGTCCATAACAATTTTAACAAAAAAGGCTACACAATACTGAACAGAAAAGTAACTATCCTGAAACTGAAAGACATCTATATGCCGCGGTAATTCTCAATATCTTCCTGCAAACTACTTGTAAGTTATGTCTGTCAGCAACAGTTGCAGGATAATACATGTCAGGTTCGAGCTGATAAATCTTTACATGTTTTCCTATCTATGCAGTGTCAGCAAAGTCCTCATTTTGTGTTACACTGTTAGTAAGCTTGTCTAATTTGCAACAAAGCATGCATTGCTGCACTCAAGATTGAACAGTATAAATAACTGTCACTTTTCACCGTAGAGCATCTTGTATTGGTCTGGAATTCAAAGCTATTTTCCCATAGGAATCCTACGGCACCCACCCGGTTAGTTTTCTTTCAGAAGTGGGGTCATACATGTCAAGGGCTACTAACCCCATGGCCACCTTGTTCCTGCACTGTAACATGACTTTCACCCTTTGGAGATTGATGGTTCTTAAAAGGCTGGTCCTCAACAAGGCCCATGTCAGAACCACAAGAAAATTTCTCTGAGATGCCAGTGCCAGAACCACAAGAAAGTTTCTCCGAGATGCCTGTGTCAGAACAATGGGTCTCTGATATTGGCTGAACTGTCCCTTGGAATGGTTTACTGTCCAGTAGTCTTAATTGCCCTTCTTGTATCGCATCATTGCTGAGAGGGTCGTATTTCCTTGCAGTACTTAAACACTGTTGATGGAAGCCACTGGTTCCCACTGCACCCTGGCTCTCAAGTCTCAGTCTTTCCTTGTATTCCCGCATCTCTCTCTTATAACGCTCTTTATCCACCAAACCTCGCTCTTGATAAGGCTGCCACAGATTATTTCATGTCACTTTCTTCAATCTTAAATTCAAATCAAGAACTCATGTAACCAAATAGTTGGTGATCACAGTTACTAAAAGGACTATATATAATTTGAACTTTAAACTAGTACATAATCAAAATGTTCACAACGATCAAAAAATATTACTTTCCATTAACTAGAAATCAAAGTACCTTTCATTTACTTAGAGACCGCAGCATGCTAAAGATCTTCCTAATACTGATCACGTGAACTATTGCAAAATCCAAATAAACAAAAATAGCACATGGACCTCTAAATGCCCTTTGTACAGATGCATGCCTTCATACCCAACTTAGAACAGTAACAATTAGAAGAGACTGTGACAGTAACTTAACTTAAAGGATTGCATTTGACTAGATATTCATTTTGTTCATGGACAATATAGCTAAGATATGGCAAGGAGACTAAACTGAAGTCTCCACAAGTACACTTACTGATTTATCATCCTCTGAAAGCCGATTCCACAAATCACCAATCATCTTGCTTATCGCTCTATCCTTATCTGGTTGAACTGACTTAAGCCTGGCTCGTTGCTCAGCAAAGAAAAAATTATAACCAGTTCTGTTCTGTCTTGGGGCATTTGGATCCTTCCTTGACATTTCTTTTCTCTTTCGCTTCCGGCCTAGTCTGTGATCCAGCATAGCAGTTCTAAAGTCTGTCTCCCGACTATTCATAAATGTAGACACACTTGCACCCTGTGGTCTGGAGCCAGAAGGAGGTACATGGTAAAGGACACCCCTCATTTTTCTTGTTCCCACCATTACAGTGACAAGATAGGCATAGTCAAGTTTACCATCAATAGAACCAGTTACAATGCTCCCTATTGATGATGCTGGGTCAACTGCAGCAGTTACATAAATCACTACAGTTAAATGAAATGAAAAAATAATCACAAGGATAATATTTAACAGGATAACTTCAATTCATTTGTTTCATACCCCCAAGAGCTTGTGCAGAATCAATTTTCCTTGTTCTAGGATCTGCTTCAAGATCCTCTGAAACTGGACGTGTGTAATCAGCACGTATGATTTGATTCATGGCTGGGATTGAGCTCGGTGGGGGAACTGCTGGTGAAGCAGACAGGAAATACAGCACCGCTTGAGGCAAAGGCCGGTGTGAATCTTACTAGTGCACAAAAGGGAAGAAAATCCTTTGACTGTAAATATTCTATGACTTTTAACAGCATACCTGGAGGAGGAACCAAAGGTCCCTGGGCTTGAAAGAAGTGCACTTGCTCATAATGGTGGAGCAAATTGCTGTAGTATTTGCGGAGAACAAATGAAGCACTTGTTGTAGTTCGAGGAAATTTGAGCACTACTGTGATCTCCTTCCATTTCCTCTCATTAATGACCTATAAGATGAGATAAAGCATAACCAGTTAATGATATACACTAAAAGAACAGCAACTGTGCCACTTACAGAGGAATATAATGTACATGGGAACACATCTCAAGCCTTCGACTAAAAATGCATGGTAATTCTGGCCTTCCACATATTTTCAGCCATATATTGTACAATGCAAATCCACGAGTTCTGAATGAATACGTAAGTGCAGATTTATCATATTTAAAGCAAATTCCAAACGAAATTATACTTCGAGTCACAGGGAGATTGTCAGGTCAGTGAAAGCAGGATGTTGTACTTGTTATTACCCAAAAAAATTCAGTTCCCCATGCAGGATTTTGCCCTTTGTAGGCTGGTGGGTCTCTATGCAAGGAAAATATTAGGCACCATGCAGTAAGCCAATGATTGGCTCACTATCTTTACATCTTGTCCGTTTGGATGAGAAAATAAAGTGATACTCAATCATTGACTTACTGCATCTCGGCAAAGGGGCTCAGGCTGGATGTCACACATCACAACTATGACACAGCATCCTACCTCTTGATAAGTGATGGATGCTTTGTCAGTCAGTATTAAGAAGCATCTTGCAATAATTCCTTAAGATATATTGTAGACATGACAATGCATCAAACTGAAACCTATTACTTGAACCAATATCATATCACTATGGCACCTGCATCATAGATATCACTCTCTTTTGCACAAACACAACAATCAAATTCATTATGTACAATCTCCAACTGTCCTAGAGGAAAAACATGCATTCAGGCTGCTAAAATACAGCTGGAAGTTAAAAAGAGTCCCAATGAAATCCCTTGAAAGACATTTAGCTAAAATAATTTGAAATTGTATGAAGTCCCTTCAAGACTCTGCAATGATAATTCGAATTCACTAGCCCTAATAGGCCTTAAGCTTTGGAAAAACCTAGCCACTTGTAATTTTTCTAGCGAGTAGTCCTAGTCTAGAGAAAACTGGGACCATGGGTCTAAGCACTAAATTTCCAGTAGGCAAACATAACAATAAGCTGCCGAAGAAGCTTTGACAATTCAAGACTTGTTGCCATATGTTATGAGATGTAAGCAGACTATCTGTTTACTGTAGAGATGTAAATAAATGAGGGTGGCCAGCGAGTTACTTGACTCAAATCTTAGCTATGTCAACTAAGTATGCATCATTTGTCTTTATATCATTATATTGGAGATGCGATAAACAAGAAAGCACCTATATTGTAGGTTAATGTTACCAGTAGCACGAATATCTTCCATTCTTCTTGTACCTATTATCCATGTTGAGAAAAATCACTCAATTGTTCGGAGTCACATCATATTTTGATCATGACACTTTGTTAGTCTAGAGGATCTCATCATTCCTTTAATGTTAGAAAATTTATGGGACAATGATAGTAAGAATGTGGATAGCTCCTGTGCAGGTCCCTGTAAAATAACCCACATTTCTGCTGCACAAACAAATTGAGCTAGATGCATGGTTGTCATAAAGAAGTAAGAACAAGAGGCCGCTTTTCAGAAGCTAAATTGCTAGACCCATTGTTCGTCATAAAGAAGCAAAAAGATGAGCCCACTTTTCAGAAGCCATTTTGCTAGAACCATTTTGCCGTAATTCAGTACTTAGTGTCACGGACATAGAAGCGAAGAGATTGCAGCAGAGCTCAACAGTTCGAATATTGAAGAATGTAAACAAGTTGGCAATTTTTTACTATCCAAATTAGGAATCCATCAACCTAGAAATAGTTAAACCATCATAAAAATCTTTGCAAATCAGCCCACCAACTATAAAGTTATAAACATCCAAACTAGAGTATTTTGCCAATTCATATGGCCAACAAGGCAATTTCTTAATCATAATCAGTTTTTGGCAGAAACGCAAACTACACCTATAATCCTGCAATAACAAATATACAAAGTCTGGCTTACCCTTTCTAGTCCACCACGAGCAGTTACTTCCCTGTATAACAAATGAAGATCCAGATCCCTCCCTCCTATCTTTGGGATTCTGCACATTGAAATGAAAATAATGTGAAAAGTACAAATAGATGTAAAAAAGATTGCATTTAAGCAGCCCTTTTAAGTTCTTCTAGATATTTAATAGATGCAAGGTTACTCTAATAACTTCAGCCTCAAAACAAAAATTTTATTAGTGTGACTCATAATACAATTGAATATTTCTTCACTACCAACATCAGAAAACGGTTTTACAATTGCAGTGATTTGTGCAGGCCCATCTTAGTAACAATCCTTTTGACAATTATGGCATTGCATATATAATATATATAGTTTCTACATAATATAATTTGTAAATAATTTTTATATATAGAGAGAGAGAGAACCGGAAGGATGTAGGTCTTTCTAGTAGATCTGTTAAACAATTCGGAAGTTGCACACAGTTTTTACATAATATCTTTTGTGAATAATAAACCAGGATAGATCTTTCTTAAATACTGATCTAACATGAGCCGAGAGGGATCCAATTTATTCATGTGTAAATTTTTTTAGATTTTTATTTTGGCCGACATGAACCAAATTTCAACTTTGATGATGGACGGACACCCTTACACATCATACTGGGCTGTAGAATGAGCCTCTCAGCTCAAAAATATATATAAAATTCACTAAAGAAGTAAAGTATTATGCAGTTAAAAATTGTGAATTTAGTTAATTGGATTTATCTTGGATGTTCAATTTCTACAAATAACACGTTAAGCTCATATTAAATATATTGTTATAATAACTTCAAACCTTATTGTTTTACAACCTTGAACCTTGAAGATATTTTACTCTTGCAGATAGTGAAATGATTTGTTACATGAAAAAAGAAATTGTGAATCTACCCTTTGTTCCTCTTTAAAAGTAGATTAGCTCAGAGCTGATTATGTTATATTTTAAGAGCAAATTAGCCAATCTTGTGAAGAGTATAGGTTCAGTTCAGGCACTTAAAAACACTGTGAGGAATTTTTGCTATTTCTGGCTTCTACATTTATTTTAATTTTGTATCTATTTCAATGATAGAAAGAAATTTTATGGTAATGGACCATTTCAGTTGGCTTTAAAACTAGTGACTGTAAATACTTGTCTGAATGATCACGGTATGCAAACAAAACTGGCATCCACGAATTGGTAAGTGAAACGAATACCCAGGAAATAACCCAGTTACGTGTATTTGGGATAGAAAATTCTATGCAGTATTGGAATCAAGAGGCCACACAGTTGCTGCCACTGAAGAGATTAATGATAAAAATTCTTCTAGCTCCACAACTCAAGCAGCTCTATCAAGGGACCAGCATTTCCAGCCATTAAGAATACATTCTGTATGTCAGATAAATCTTCTCCGAGACAATCTTAGAAATTATTTAAAAAAAAAAATGCAGAAATTACAAAAGAGACCTGTCCATAAGAATTGTAGAATCAGCTATAAACACACACCAAATATAATCACTGTCCTACAATTTTGTAGACTTCACTCTAAAATCTGACGAGACTTCACTCTAAAATCTGACGAGAGTTTTGCCTACAAAATAAAATAGTCAGAAGTGACTTACTTTGAAAGGTTTCACTACCCCTCAACTTCCCGGAAGCTTGGGGTAAGCTATTTGAGAAGATTATGGGTTACTAGGTTAAATTGATTTCTTTTTTTGTTATCGCTTGACCCTTTTTCGCAAGTCGAGACATAACCTGGAATTTCAATCCGATTCAAATAACGAGTTTATCTACAAAATTGTCATGTGGGTTAAGGCATTGAGCGTCTACTTCTCAACCAATGTATTCCATTGGGTGAGAAATATATCTCAGAAAATCATACACTTCAAAATCCCATTATTGCCGATGGGTTTTAGTTAGATTTTAAAGCAGAAGCGGTGATATTACTCCACAGTGTGGTTTAAATCCCTTATAAAGATGTTTTTGGGCTAAATGGGCTATTGCAACAGAAGGGTACTCAAAAGTATCTTATTTACCCAACAAACAAACAAAAAACGCGCTTATCTCGTTGAAATTCTGGGAATTGAAGGGCCTTTCTTGTATAGTTGGATAGGATTAAGGGGCCTTTCTCGTATAGTTAGATGGGATTAAGGATTCCATTGCTCTCCAAGAATGTTGAGTTTGATATAAATCATTGATCATTTTACAATCCGTGGATGTAGTACTATTTCTGCAGGACGAGATATCAGTTATATTTCATCTGATAAAGAAACAATAAGTGAGTTACAAACCGCAAATAAATAAGTACTTCCTGCAATCTATGGAAATTGTCAGCCAAACATAAACGGGAAACACAGTATGCTTGGTTTTCTATCATTCAGTGCATTCCCGATCACCCAGTATTGGACCATGAATATTTAGTGCCAACTACTCAAGGCACAGTGGAGAGTAGATAAGAAAGCCTGCCCTAGTGAGGTCCTGCTCCCCATCGGCTACAGAGGCTCAAGTTCCCCATTGCATGTGAATCGGCAACGACTGAAATCGGATTGCAACCCATAATACTACTGGTGGGCTATGACACCCACAACCCGTGGAACAAATTCCTAATAATCCATATTGATGAGAGATGCATAACAACTAGTGTTGTGCTGGGCAACTCCAATACCAACATCACTGGCAGGGATGGAGAGAGGAAATTTTATAGCCCCATAAGTGATTGTAAAATATTACAAAATATATATGTTTAACTGTAGTTCCACTACATGCACCACATAACTCTGGCATAAAAGGAGGGGAAGGTCAAGCAAGAAAACATACCTACCCTGTAATCAATTAACAACCTCAACCTCCCAACCAAATACTAATTGGAAGAGGAAGTCTCACCGAGCAACATACTTACCTCACCCTACAACGATTCACCCACCTCCCAATCAAAGAATAATTATGTTAATAGGAGAGACCAGTCCTTTGTTACAACCTCTAGTAACATAAGGGTTATGGCATGTTAAAACTTACATATTATAACAGACCAACCCTCATAACCAATGTGACAGGATGCAGGAAGGAGAGAAATAAAAATAAAAATACTCACGTCAACTTGGTCCCCAGGGTCATATGGAACTTGGTGAGGGTGCTGTAAAACATGTCCCTGTTCTCCAGGAGCTCTGTATGAGTCGCCAGCTGTGGAGGATACACTTGTTGATAATACTGATAGTGATATTGATGAAAGGGCCTCGGCGCCTGTGCCACTGCCACTGCCAGCTGCTTCTGGGGAGCTGCGCAGAGAGTCGCTGCATGGCCTACGGGAGATATTTGTAATTGCATTTGCTTCGTCACTGAAGGGAGAATGGGACTCCGAAGTTCTGGTAATCCCCCTGCACTTTCCTCCTCTTCTTCTTCTCCATGCTTGCTATTCACTGGTTGCTGCAGTTGCTGTTTCTGTGAGGAAGAAGAAGATGATGATGCATGGGGCTGTGTAGACATGTCCATGTTTTAGGAAGAAATCGGTACTAAATAATAAACAAAAGGCAATAGGAGGAGTCTACTGTAACTGCTCAGGTTCCTGTTGCTGCTGCAGTGTAGAGTTATGAAAAAAAAAAAAAAAAAGTGGGTCCCCTCTACAGCCTACCCTTTCGGATTTTAAGGAATCTTCTCCAACAGCATTCTCGCCAGACAGAAAAGATTGTCCTGGCTTTAAGAGATAGAGATATAGCTTGTACTGTACTATTACTACTGCTGCTGCAATTGCAAATATGAATCAATCTGCTCAACGTTGATCCAAGCTCCAACTGAGTGTTCTTCATTCAAGAAAACCCCTCAAACATCCCATGATCCACACCATCAGCTAATGAATCATGTATATGGAAGTTGGGGAATCCTAGAGTTGGAGGGCAATCAGTAGCAAAAAAGCAAAAACCAACTTTGAAGGAGAATTGGAGGTGAAAGTTGAAGTCAATAATATTCATTCAAAATGATGGTGCAAAAAAAAATCCAAACAGAATCAGATAACCCCCCAAGTTTTCTATTAAAAATCTCCAGGCATATCTTGGCAGGTGATCAGATGGCAACAGGACTGGAAACACAGCAACAAAACGCACCAGATGCTTGATCAGTATTTTGGGTGCAGACAGAGATGAATAAGTGGAAGAAACAATAACAATACACGAAGTATGGCAGAGAATTGGGGAACAAGGAAAAGTACAGATGAGAATGTAAGCAGCAGCAGCAGCAGCGGAAGCAGAAGAAGGTGAAGTGCCTTGTAAACTACACAACCTGGAGGAACCCACCAGTCTAGGAAATGAAGAAAGACAAGATCTCAACAGCCAAAATAACAATAATATCTTTACTGCAGGAGAAAAATAAGAAAGAGTAAGATGGATTAAAAACCAGGTGTGGTGGGTTCCATTTCCATGGAGAAAGGAAGCAGGCAGGAGCAGAAGCCAACAGAAGGCTTTCACACAACTCTCAAGTACTGTACACTACTGTCTCCAGTGTAGCAACAACAAACATTATAATATAATATGAAGGAATGAAACATATGGAAGCAATGGTACTTGCTACAATGGAGTAACCCTGCTCCTCCTGCTGCTGTCAGTCCCATTCATTTTCACCAAATCAAAACCAAGCAAAAAGATAAAAACAAGTTCTGGGAATACCACCATTTTAAGCCACCTCTCAGGGAGGCCATTAAAATCAACATTCAACTCATCCTAACGGTCACTTAACGCCGTTGATTATTGCACCTCTCTAACTTCTTAAGAGCGCCGCAGACTCAGGCATCAGTTATACCATATAATTAATCACCATCCAGCCCCCTAACAATATTTAGTCTCAGTCCAGTTTGAATAATATTCAACCTTATTTATTGATTTATATTTGTTAATAGGTTGGAAGGTTTTGGCTGTTATCGCAGAAAGGAAATTATTAATGGAGGTAATTATTGAGGAGACCAGAAAACTGAAGTGGGTAGATTAATTATGGGCCCTTCTGAGAGCACAAAGCCTATCTTTAGGCACTCTTCCATTAAATTCATTTGGCCATTATATAATATTGCCTTTACAAAAGGAGAATAAAATTAATAATAAACAAAAAGTTGGTTAGCTACAAGGCTATGCTGCCTTAATGAATGGCCTGGATAAGTGAAAAAGCATAGGTTTGGCTTTGAATAAAGTATCTAAGCTGTAAATGGATATTTCATTCAAACTGAAGTATAAATATATATATAAAAGGGTACTGAGTAAGGCTCCTTTATCTGTAACAGACTTAAAAATGCAAAAAGGGTCATCATAAAGTGAGATTTGATCTTCTTGTACTTGTAGGTAACGTGTTGTCACATCTCACTCTTGCTTGTAAGGAAACCAAAAAATAAATTTGAGAAATGGTGGTCGTGGAGTACAAGAGTTGTCACTCTCTGAGGAAAAATCAAACTTCTTTTTCTCATCAATGAAAACCTAAGAGTTCCAAAGTTAAATATTGTTGATTCAGAGCTGGCACCGTTTCTACCCAATTGTATACATGGACAAGTTCTCTGTTCCATGAATGGAGTTGTGTGTTACTTTAGTTACTTTAGGGTGATTTATTGTTTAAAATATATGTATGATGTTAAATGGAAAACAAATATCTAATGAATTTGATAATGGTACAAGGGTGGGTTTGATTTAATAAGATATAAAATATTTTGGTATATATGTGTGGGATTATTTGTAAATAAATTTTAAATATTAAAATTCTAAAGGTTAGAGTAGAATATATAAATTTTGGATTTAAGTTAGGTTTATTTTTAGTGATTGGGTTATTAGTGCTTAGGAGTAATGGTTCATATCCAGTTTATTTTAGTGGTTGGGAGTAATAGTTGTTATTCTCCCATGCAGGTTCAATTCATATAAGTGTTATGATGAATTTTGATGTAATGGTTTTGAGCTTTGTTGTTGAGAATGAATAATCCCAACTTTTAAGACAAATAAAGTAGAGGATGAAAAACATCTCTTCAAATGTATATTTTATGAAGATATGTAATAACAACAATCTCAGGTGGCATGGTATTTACTTTCTTCTCCTTTAGAACACATTGATAAATTGAAAATTTTCCTTTTATCTATGTCTTGAGAAATTAAAATGAAAACTAATAAACTTATTGTAACACTAAATTATAGGGAAATAAAAATAAAATTATCATGTTTGGTGGATCTTCATGGAACTCCAAATTGGACCTTTTTAATAGGAATTCGAAGAAAAAGAAAAATAATATATATATATATATATATATATATATATATATATATATATATATATATATAATCCATGAAATTGAAAATATATATATAATAGATATATAGATATATATATAATCCATGAAATTGAAAATACATAATCTATGTGGTAGAGTTTCTCAAGGTTGTTGAATAGGTTTGTGAAATCAAAATTGGCAATTTTGATTCATTTCAACAAAAAAAAAGTACTTGTTTCTAAGAAAGCCAAATTAAAATAAAGTCACAACATTGGCTAGCTATCAAGCTCTCAGAGAAAACCTTAACAACTCTAACACTATAATTTTAAATGTAAAGACAACATTAATAATTTTAAATAAAATGACAATATAGGAACTATGTAGTGTTCAATGACTTAAAAAATCATTGATAAATATTAAAACTAGGTAATTATTTTTATTAAGCATGTATTGTATAATATATTCATTGGAATTACATAAATTTGCTTTACTCAAACATTTAGTTCCAAAATTGAAAGTAGGTAATAGTATTTATAAAACATGCATGATTGTAGAATGTCTTCTTTGAAATCACATGAATTTGTATTGCTCACACACTTATCCCAAATTTGTAGATAGATACAATATACATAAAAATAAAACCCTAAAACCTAATTAAGATATGTAACCACTTATGAAGAATTTAGGTTCCATCACACACCTAAAAAAAGATTGTGAATCACCATATGTTCCCAAGTGGCTAGGTTCTAGTGTGGAAAACAAGGAAGCAAACAATGCCAAAACAAGCATGAATAGAACTCGTTAATGAACATAACTAAGGGAAAACAACTAAATAAAAGATAAGCCTAAGGATAACCTACTCAAAATTTTAGACCATGTTTTTTCTTTGGCACCAAAGTAAATAACCCTCCTGCACTAAAATTAATGAATTGTACCATTTTACTATTGAAACCAAAATGCATGTGAGGTGATTTTTCATCATTTAATTTACAAGTCAGGGTGACCTTTGTTGTGATAAAGACTGGAAGTGAAGCCATGATAACTTTCACTATGAATCCCAAAGGAAAAATTATCAATTCACTCAATTGGTCAACTAATCTCATGGAATTGAGGGGACATTATAACATACACCACGTTAAAGAAACCCAAAAACCTCAATGAAAAACAATAAGAGTAATATTATAGTTGAGTCATTACCCATATTTTCTCAAAACAAGTAAATTGTTGAGTTGTGTAACCAAAGAAGAGTCAATACCACAACCTTATGAAGCAAGCAAGAAAAAGTAATTAGGCCACAAACCTATTGGATATTAGATGATAAATCTTGATGGAAAGTTTCTTGGTGTGCATAGTCAACCAGTTAATCTCCAAGAACTTAAACTACTAACCTTAAGTGTAATGACTATAACTTAGCAAAGCCTCATAAAAAAACAAAGGAACGGTCACAGAATGAAGGTAACAAGAAATTTAGAGGAAACAAACTTGAAACTCTACATGGAACATGAGATGGAGTATGTAATCTTCCTTGAGTTTGAGAAAAGTAAACAACAATAGAGACTATGCACTTATAAACTATAGAAACCCAAAACGAGTACACACCATCAATTACATGTGAAACTATCACAGAAACCAAGAGACTAAATAAATCCCATTTCCGTAGAAAGAAATAGAGAAACCCGAAATAATAGCACACATACAAGTCACTGACAGCTTGCCGTGGTTGTTGTATTGTTGTCTCCTAATGGTTGCAAATAGAAGTAAATTGTGGATAAGGATGAATAGAAATCAAAGATTGAACCTAAACATATATAACTAGTCATTCAAAAAACTGTGATTTGAGACAGAGTCTACAAAACTTAACAATTCTCTGTTACCATTTGATTTTAAGTTGAACTATGCATATGTTGTCTCAATTTTTAAGGGAGCAATGACCTCTACCTTATCTTTGTATTCCATACTAATATTTATATTAATGTGTAGATTATATTTATATTGATGTGTAGATTGTCTCATTGTTTGGAGAATCAACCACCTCATATAGCATATCATTACAGTGCATGTCCATATTTACGAACTAAGATGAGTAGCACTTTGCATGCATTTTAAATTTTATTAACTTAATTTTTTTTTAACAATAAGAAATCACCTTTACCCTAAGCAAGAAAAATATTATATCAACTAAAAATGCATTAAATATATAAATTGAATATTTTTGTTCAATTTATATACTTTTTATGATTGTTTCACAACATAAATGAGTTCCAAACATGAGATTTTTTCTTTTAACATTTCAAATTTTTTTATATTGGAAAATAATTTACAAGTAATATATATATGTGAAAGAGGAATTATAAATCTGAATATTGAATTTTGTCCTTTTAAAATTTAGATGCAATTGCCTAATTTCAAATTTCTAAGTAAATAAATTTTTGTTTTGATATACAAAAATTAAAGAAGTAATGTTGGTAGAAAGCTGGGTGAAATTGCATCAATCATGCGAGATTTTGATAAAAATAATAAAATTGTGGTTTAAATAATTTTCTATATTATTTTTTAGTGGTGTTATAATTTTAAAAAAAATATTTAAAGTATTTATATAAATATTTACGATACTTAAAAAATTATTATTTTATAATAATTTGTAAATTTAATTAATAAAATATAATTTATTTTAAGTGTAAAGAAATTGTATATATGTTTAAAATAAATAATGAATTTATTCATTATAATAGATTGGAAAACTTTAATTTTTATTAAAAAATGGTAAAGTAAGAAATTCTTCGATTAAGTAAATAATAAAAGTTAAATTTTTATTTAATTTATTATAACTGTAAGATTTTATAGTTTAATTACTTATTTTTATTTTTATTTAGTATCTAAAGAATTAGTAATTAGATCAACTTCATACTTGCTTGATACGGGTCGATTCATTAGGGTCATACTCACATAATAAAGGAATTAGCAATTGGATCGACTTCATACTTGTCTGACACGTGGTCAATTCACCAGGCTCATACTCACATGATATAGAGTCAATTCTACTTATCTCGTACTTGTGTGACATAAGGTCGATTCAGTTGGGCTCATACTCACGTGACATGAGGTCGATTTCATTAGGCTTGTACTCTCGTGACATATGATTGATTCTACTGAGCTTGTACTCATGTCATACGAGGTCTATTTCGTCAGGTTCTTACTCACGTGGCACAGGTTTGATTCTGTCGAGCTTATACTCGTGTGACACGGGGTTGATTCTATTGGGCTCCTACTCACATGACACAAGGTGAATTCCACCGAGCTCGTACTCACATGACATGAGGTTAATTATGACTTTCTACCACTATAACCTCTTAGTGAACCCATACACACCACCATGCATCACCCACATGGTAAATCAATGGGATTTAAGCCTCAAACATCAAATTTCACAGTGACTTCACCTCACCATGATGACACATAGAGCATTTATTTATTAAATATTAGTTGAAATGTGAAAAAAACATTAATCTCAACCTTTATTGTAAGCTTTGTAATTATTTACCTATTAAAGAACCTTCAAATACAATATTTCTAACTTGTCAAGACATTTTCTCACAAGTTACCATTGAGCTTTTACATATTAATTATTTTTACTTATGCAAATATCTTATGATAATTATTTTCATTTATTTTACTCCTCGTATGGGGGTGACAAGGAAGTTACATGTGGGAGGGAGGCAAGGTTGTCATCCCACTAGTCAATGGGAAGGATGTGTGACAGCTCTCCATGCAAATTATTAGTTATAGGGGTTGTCTTCTCATGTGAGGAAGATGTGGTAGTAATGTTCTAATTTGTATTATAATTTGTAGTGTTTACTCTTAGACATCACTTTGATGGTGATATCACCCTCTTATTCATTGCTCCTAGGTCACATAAAAACTTTTCTCTCCTTCGTTCTTTCATTTGAATTGTTTATTGTTTCCTTCTTTCGCACAATCTTTTGGAAATATATTTCTTCTAGTCTTCGACTAATCCACATCTCGTTCTCCTTAAAAGCTTTAACCTTGCACTATTGAAGTTTTTTGGGTAGGTTTTGAGTATATTTTCTCTTGAATAACCTTCTTTATATTTTTTCTGTGTTTCACATCATCCTTTCCTCTACATGCACCATTCCCTATTACTGCACCTACTCCTAGTTTTAGCTATGATGTGTTAGAGAGGTCAGAGCTAAAGAGAAGCAATCAAATAGAGATCCAAGGGAGCTTCACGTTCTAGATTTCAAGCAGAGTCTTCAGCTGGGTTATTTCAAACTCAAATTCATATGGATATTCAACATGAACTTCAAGAGGTTAAACAGGAAGTTATTGAAGAAAGATAATGTTTATCAGATACTGAAATTATCTTAGGGTTGTTGCATGGATTCCTAATACAGGGCATACCAGACAAAATTAATTTCTTCACATTATAGACCTTTATTGACAAATGAAGATGATATTAGGCAAGGTACTCTTGGATCAAAATGATGCCAAGGAAAAAAAAAATATCATGCTTGATGAAATGTAGCTCCATATGAAATGTATGGCTAGCAAAATGGAGCACATTGAAGCCTCACTAGCCCATCCTCTAGCCTAGGGACTACAAATAAACATGTTGAAGACCTCATTGGGGTGGAAACCTCGGTTTCTTCATATTTTATGATAACTTTCTAGTTTTTTAATTATCATAGATATTGCATAATTTGTTGACCTTGACACGTTAGTTCTAGATAAACATAATTTCTAATAGAAACATTTTGTCATAATTTTGATTCTAAAATTCTCATGACAAAAAGTATTTTATATTATCCCACCTAATTTTCCAAATAATAAATTGAAAATTTGCAATAACTTGCCTAATATATAATTTATAAAACACTTCTCTATATAATTTTTTATATAATATTAATATTTTTATAAATATTTATATAATTTCTCACTAATGTAATTATTATTTTTATCATTTTTATTTTCTCAATATATTTAAGAAAGAAAAGATTGATCATTATTTTTTAATATATTTATAACAATATATTTATAAGTTTAATAAAATAAATCATTTTTTGAAATCAATACTATCATTTTATTTTCTCAATATATTTTAAGAAAATAAAAAGATTGATCACTTTTTTTATGAATATTATTTTTTAATATATTTATAACAATATTCTATAAGTTTTAATAAAATAAATCATTTTTTGAAATCAATACACTAAACTAAGTACAATATTTTATGATAATAAGTATCTCAATAATTAATCTTAAAAACATTGTTCTTTCCTATATGACAATATTATATTGTAAGGTTAAATCAAATATAATAACAATGTACGGTAATGCATTATAACATAATATTATATTTTACCAATTACTATTTAGATATCTTCATGTTGCGTGGATAATATAACTATTTGATGCAATGAGTGCTAAGTGGACTATTCAAAAATCACTATCTCTCATGGAAATGGTCATAGATGAATGACTTACTTAACACAGTTGAATCCTCAAAATGATATCTAATATAATTTAATTGTTAATAGTAATAAATATAATAATTAGTGATTATTTATAGAAATGAATTAATTAATTACTATTATTTAAAACAAAACATTTCACTTAAATTAAGGTGGTCCATAAAAATATATATTTTTATTTTTGTTGGATATTTTTTAATATTAAAATTTTATCTTATTGTACTTAAGAACTAGACTAGATTCATCTTAACTCTTGATCTACCAACTGTCAGAGGATTAAATTTATTTTTTACTTTAAAAGAGGTTTACATGGTGCTTGTAGATCAATAGTTAAGATGGATTTGGGCTATATATAATATATATAATATATATATATATAATATATATATATATATATATATATATATATATATAATGTTCTTTAATTTATTTTATCAAGTCAAAATGTTAAAAATTATATCACACTGAGGTCAAATGTTTAGATATGAGTTAAGTTTACATATGAACCTAAAAAATAAAGAATAATTTTAATAAAAATTGAATTGAGTGAGGGGAAATCTTGGATAAAATATAATATTACAATATTTATTACCACTCCCACCCAATAAAAAGTGCTCAGAAGTGGGGGAAATACTAATTAAAATGTAATATTATTACATTTTAATTTTTTCCAATATAACCTAGTAAAAAGTGGATGGAGGTATGCAAAAATATTAGATAAAATGTAATAATTACATTTTTCCTAACATTCCCCCACCTCTGAAGATATCTACACAAATGTCCAATGCAAACATATTAATAAAAAAAATTTACCTTTACAAGCTACATGGATTCAATGCCATCATTTTCTACAACTCATTATGTATCTAAATATAACATCAAACTAAGATGGAACTCCCCTAGAAGTTTTACCTTTACAAGCTACATGGATTCAACACCATCATTTTCTACAACTAATTATGTATCTAAATATAACATAAAACTAAGATGGTCATTTTCTACAACTAATTAGATATCTAAATATAACATCAAACTAAGATGGAACTCGACTAAAAGTCTTACTTTTACAAGCTACATGGATTCAATATCATCATTTTCTACAACTAATTATGTATCTAAATATAACATAAAACTAAGATGGAACTCAGCTATGAAATAGGTTATATTCCACATGAATACCATAGGTCATTTTTTTTTAAATTTTTATATAGCTATTTTTATTTTATTTTCACCAAGTTAAAATGTTTACATTACACATTTCTAGCATACTATATGCATTAGATCTAAGCTCAATGAAGGAATCACACACACACATATATATCAAGTTTGATGTAAAATAAAGGTGAAAATTAAAGTATTTTATTTATGGTCGACATTTTTTAAAGTAGCATTATTACTATTTTTAGGTAAACAATATCTATAGCGCCCCCATACACACACACACATATATCTTAGTTTTTTTAATGTAATTTTACCTAACAACATCTCCCTCATGTATTGGGTTGTAGAGCCCTAAAATTTACCTTAAAACTAAAATTGTAGTCTCAACCTTCTATATTATCTTTAAAATACCCACTCTCCTTTATATTTCATCATTATTAAGGATAAACAAAATTCAGATGGTATCAAATATCAAACTCTATTTAATTTCATACATGAAATTATATAGAATTAGATATATAGCAAAAATATATCAAGTAAACACATAGTCCAACTAATAGATGAAATAGCTCTTTTTGGAGCATTTTTCATAGTCATTCTTATTCAAATTTTGATACATATTTTTAAAAATAACAAGTTTAAATTGTTTCCGCATTCAAAAGTGTATTTTAAACAACAAAAAATCACAATCTCCCAAGAAATTGTATTGTTAGATTCGAGCCAAAAGACAATTTCGTCTATTAGTTAGACTACAAATCAAATAAATATTTATGTTGTAGTTTAATTGCTTGAAGGACTTTTGGGCATATTTTTTGGTCCAATTTGTCCAAAATCCTAAAGGAAATTATTGGAATCAAAAGTTTGATGGGTGAAATCAACAGTTTTACATGATAACGAATCCATTTATGCACTCACAAGATCTAACATAGCCAAAAATTCTTTAGTCTAGTCAGGCCCAAAACTCCAAAACATATAATAGTTAGACAATGTCAATATTTATTGGGCAGATACACAATATGAGGGAAATATTCTCATAGTTGTAAATGAGAGTGTAAAAATTTAAATGTCACTTCAATATGGGAGAGATGTTGTAATGTTTATAAAATGAAAGATTAAATCAAAAAGTAATAAGAATAAAACATAATGTCAATTCAAGAAAATAATAAAAATTAAAAAGTAATAAAAATAAATTGATTCAATTCAATTTTTTTATTATAATTTTGTTTTTATTAATAAAATTATACACAAATTTAAAGAAAAAATCATAATATGTATATCACATCAAAATAAATATAAATAGGAATTATTAATATGTGTAATCATGATATTTCAAAACATATAATACTTTTTTCGTATGTCGTTCATTGATCTCAAATCGATGGGTGCTATGTCTATGGAATATTTGTACCAAGTGGATCCACCAAAGGGATCACTTCCATGGGGAATGCTACGTATATGGAATATTTATACCAAGTGGATCCACCATGTAGAAATTCCTTGCAGATTAAACAACTAATTGTAATTTACTAAGACAATAGACTTGAATCTACTCTACTCATCAGCAGAAACAATTTAAACGATCACAAAATCACGAAGCATACAAGAGAAAGAATTCAATCAACACATTACACAATGGTTTCCTGGGGAAAGACACAGTAAAAAACCCTTGCTATCTGTATATTGCATTAGTCAAAAAAATATGAGAAGATTACAATGATTTTCTCAAACCTGAGCAACCTTTGCACTATCTCTATCTGTCTCACAGCTTCCTAGACAAGCCTAGGCCAATACTTAACCAATTTCTTGCTTGGCCAAGTCCCTATTTCCGTGCATTGTTTCCTTGGGAATTATCCACTATTAATTAGGGAAATTCCTCAAAGGAATTGTGCAATCCATCATAGACCTTCCTCTGACTGCATGCACCACCCGTACAATTCATATGATTGTACAACTGATAGTACATTGTCCCTAAACTGCAATCTGAACTAGGTATCTCACAGATCTAACATGCATGAGTTATTTATGAGTGAATCATCAGTTAACTAGTTGATCACTACAAACAACACCACATTGCTAGACCTCCCACTAGTTCCTCCAACAGTTGGAACTAGTTTAACTAACTTTAACTCAGTTAAACTAAATTAATTAATTACAACTCAAAATAAACTCAACCAGGGTTCTTATAAAGTAGGAGACACTCTACATGACTCAAGTTAGACCCTCAACTCAAATTAACTGAGCCAACTAAGTCAAATTAATTTAGTTAACTAAGACAAGTTGTCATGTGATGTGGAATTACAATTTTATTCCTAATTTAATTCAAGGACAAAAGTAAATTAAGATTTTGGTGTTGCATTTTCAACACTCCCTCTCAACAAGAAAGGGATTATCTGCTACCACGATCCTGCCTCTATGAAACTTGAATTTGCATCTTGATAATTCCTTTATCAAAATATTTGCGTCATGTTCCTTTGTAGGAATGTACTCCAGCAATATGATTCTCCTCTAGACACAATCTCATAGATGGTGATACCGAATGTTGATATGCTTGGAACGATCATGAAAATTGGATTCTTAAAGAGTTTGATACAACTCTAATTGTCACAGTAAATCATTGTAGGATCCATCTCTTGAACAAATAACCGAACAAGGATCTTCCTCATCCAGATAGCCTCACAAGTTGCTTGAATAGTAGCCATATACTTTGCTTTTTCCGAACTAAGTGCAACTGGTCTCTGCTTCCTATTGTACTAAGAAACTATTTATGAACCAATACTAAAGATTCCCCCTTATGTGCTCTTCCTTTCGAATGGACTCCCTGTCGAATTTGCATTTGTGAAGCCTTGCAACTTCACTCCCTCTGTTTGTTTGTACTAAAGGCCAAACTGAGTGGTGGCCCTGAGGTGTCTCAACACATGTTTAGATACCTTTCAATAGAGTTTGGTCAGCTTAACCATTTCTTGACTAAGTTGGTTAACTGCAAAACATATGTCCCGTCGTGTCTTCACCAAATACATAAGTGAACCCATGAGTTACTTGTATATAGTAGCCTCCGTGACTTCACCTGAAGTAGCATCTTCCTTCCTCCAATTCCCTGCTAAAGGAGTCTTGATGAGCCTCATCATTGGGTAATTATATGGGCCTTAATTCACCTCCTTGCTTAGTCAAACTAACTATTCTCATAACTTATTGCATACTTTTGATTATATTTTGTTTATGAGATGAGTTAGAGTTGGATATTTTGCTTTGTGGTCTAATGTGCATTTAATGTAGGATTAAAGGATAAAAGCAAGGATTTGGCAAAGACCTTGGTCAAAACTCGAATGGGAAAAAGGAGAGGAATTATAGGAGGTAAATCCTCCTCATTGACTACCCCCCCATTCAAATATTCCTCCATCAGCTCGAAGTGCAAACAACCAAATCATGACGACTAGAAGGCAGTCGAGCAAGTGAAAGTCAAAGCACCAGTTTATCTCGAGTTTGGGAGCTGAGCCTCCCTAATTTTAAGGAATTTGTTGGAGACTTCAGATGTATAAGTAGAGAGGCCTAGGACCTCAGTAGGATTCAAATTTTTTATTGTAAAACTCTACTTTATTTTCGAGCTACAAGACTTGTGACAATTTTTGATGTAATCCATGGTTTTGATAATAAGAATGAGTTTTATTTTGAGCCAGCACTGAGTTAACTCAGAGGGTTGAATCTCTTGGGTTAGGGCCTAACCCTAGTAGCCAAGGCTCCTCTTTATTATACATGTATGCTAGCATAGGTTCATGGTTTAATTGTTCATTTACTTAAGTAGCGGCATTTCCATTACAACAGTGTAGAGTAGATTGGTCGTGTTTTAGTTTGCTTCCATTTGTGTCTTCTTTCAATTAGCAGGTTAGCAAGGAGAAAAATATCCCCATAAGGTTGTCAGTAGGTGTCTCGGCCTCACCTCCTCCCTCTGGGACCATGACTTGAGGAAGAGACCCTTTAACAACCCCCAAACCACAGATTTCTAGTTCTTGCATGAGCTTTGGAGTTTGTTGTATTGATTCAATACTTGGTTCATTTCATTATCATCTTTTCCCATCACTCTCATTCTGTAATAAGATCTCACCCATATTCTCATTTCCTTCAACACTTTCTTCATGCATAATATATGCGGAAGCTAATAAATCACATCTTAATTAGATTATACCCGTGGATTTCCTTATCGTCTGATCCACAGCGAGCCTGACTAATCACAGTCAACCACGTGTCACATAACTGACGTATTCATTTCAACGTTTGATTTTAGGCGCTCCAAACCTCCATCGTCAGTTTCTTTCGCTTGATCCAACGGCTATCGCGCAATCTCGCGTGAAGTCTTGCACAACTGGTATCTAATCGAGAGAGCGCGAGAAGAGTGTTTTTCCTGTGCTACGTGTCACCCACTTAGGCTAATCACGTGAAATTCCAGAATACCTCTTACAACTCTTAGGGCGCGCGAGATACTGCTTACCACCTATGAAGACTGCTCCATCGTGTCACCCACTCACCAACTAGCTTGGTCAATCTCCACCGTTGATCAATCCCGCATGATCCAACGACTATCGCGCAATCTCACGTGAAGTCTTGCATGACCGATATTCGACCGAGGGCGTGCAAGAAAAGTGGTTTTCTCGTGCTACGTGTCACCCACTTATGCTAATCGCGTGAAATTTAGGAATTATGATTACAACTTTTAGGGCGCGCGAGATACTACTTACCACCTACGAAGACCACTCCTTCATTCTGCACATTTTCCACCCTTCTGTCGACACGTGACTTGATGTGATCCATCCATCTACTAATGTAATCTCCTGCAATAAGATCTCTGCCACTCATCTTCCGTTAATCATGTTTGTTGATCTGATTGATCCAACGGTTCCTGTGCACTGTTGCTTCATTACGTCTTCCTTTCACTAATTTCGATCTTTCATTGCTCTTCCACTTTACTCCTTCCCAAACTTTGTTCTGCGTATTATTTAAATGCTGCCACTCCTGAGGTTTGATTTGGTTATTCAATTAGACTCAGACACTATTCAATCATCGCAATACTCCTCTGAGCATTGTCCTCTCTCTCGGATTCTCTTTGAATTCCCTGCACACTTATGTTATGCAGAATTACTCTAATCCACTCAGTTCATAATTCAATTACTCAATACACACCACACAAACTCAGAAATCACACTTCTGTATTAATAAATAAATATTTACACAAAAAGACCCAAAAAAGTGAAAACATATTTAGTTTAGTTTCCTTGCTTACACATTAGTATGGTTTGATGCTCTTTACTTCTGTAACTTAGATAGCAGCATTAGGTTAGTGTTGATTTAACAATTTTTCTTATCATCGCTATTTAAATGGTTAATTAGGATATGGTGTGATTTAGCATTACATGTTGTTTTCTTCATTACTACAATAGAGTAGCTCTCTTAGAATAGATTTTCTCTTCTTCCATCAAAGAATCAAGCTTCTTCTGACTCTATAGAATTCTTGCTTGGAACCCCTGGGGTCTCTCGCCAAATGAACAATGACAACAGGCAGGACCTTCACTTTTACTTGTGCATATAGCATTGTCACCTCCAAGTTTGTACGAACCCTGGGTTGATAAGTAAAGTTGGTAGCCCGGGAGTTGCAACATCCTTACTGCAATATTGGCACTCATCACTTTTTGGCGCCATTGTCGGGGAGGTGTCTGAGTAGAATGTGATTACTACTTTCTTTTCTTCTATTTCTAGTCTTCAATTTTCTGCGATTAGTTTATTTCTGCAAAAGTAATCTAGTAGTTTCCTTTCTTTCAGTTGTCATTATTTGCTTTCCTTTCCTAGTTGATTCATTTCTTTTTACCTCTTGCAAAAACAAAAAAAATATTTTCATTAGGCATATTTAATTTCAAAAGTAGAAAATTGCATTGCATTATAGTTTTCATTCAATCATAAAAAGAAAAAAGAAAATTCTCCAACACCAACCCACCCCCCCATTTGATCACTTGGTGCAGTAAGAACCATATCAACATTCACTTTTGTAGGTAGAAGAAGAAGATGACAAAGAATGTAGAAGAAATTGATGGCGATGATGACGATGAGGAAGATCCTATCGGATTTCCCATTCAATATACTGATGGAAGTGTGCACATGAAGAACATCCCTCCATCTTTTCTTCCAAAATTTCATGGTCTAAGGTCAGGGGATCCAGAAACATTTCTCTTTGAATTTGAGATTGATTGTAGATCTTATGGTTACTTATTAAAAACTCAAAAATTGAGATTGTTTCCAGCAACATTGAAGGATGGAGCTCTTAAATGGTTCATGAGTTTAGGGACTAATTCAATAAGATCATGGAATGATATGAAAAATATATTCCTAGAAAAATATAAAGATCATGATCTTAAAGAAGAATTCTTTAGAATGAGTCAAAGAGAAGATGAGAGTCTAGAGGATCTAATATAGAGGTTCATGTATAATCTTAAGAGGGCAAAACTACATCATTTAGGATCCGACACACGAAAAACCCTCTTACTTAGAACAATTAGGGATGAGTGGATTGATCTCCTTAATCTCATAACTAGAGGTGATGTATCTCAATTATCATTAGAGGAAAATTGTGAAACATGAAAACACATATCAAGAGGAAAAGCAAGAGTAGGTAAATCAGCGTCAAGATCGGTAAGTCAAGCTAAACTTAGAAATTTGTTTGATGATTTTAAAACAAAAATTCTTAGCAATCTAAGAAAACAAGTGGGAATGTTAAGAATGCAAGATGAAGGAAAAGAAAATGCTGATATTTGTGTTGCAAAATCACACGATGTTAAACATTGTCCATCATTACCAATGTTGAAGGAAGTTTACTAAGAGGGAAATCGAGCAAGTTAATTGGCAATGCAGCAATGTTATGTAGCTCCAAGAGGACCATGGTAGCCTATTCAGCCTGATATGATGCAAGAGCCTAATTCACCATTTCAAGCTTATGCACATCCACCTCAAAGTAATTGGAACACACCCTTTCCTTGGCAACATTGGCTATCTCAACCCCAAAACCAATCTTGGCAACGAACTTATGGGAGCCATCCACAATATCCTCAGTATTTTCCTCAATATCCTCCATACCAAACTCCATGTTATCCTTACCATTCACCTCCACCACAACCACAACCCCATCCACATCCATCTCAAATATACACTCCCACTCAACTACCTATACCACCATTCCCAAACCCACACATTGAAGTAGCTCAACCCACTTACAATGCTGAGGTACAAGACTTCCAAACATATCCTCTTAAGATCAATGGTATTCACCATAGCTCAGGAAGAGTATTGCAAAAAATAGATCATCTTGATATCATTGAAGGACCACATCCAAAAGAAGAAGATTCAAATAAGAATACCACAGTACCATGGGCTACGATTGATGAAAATCAGACATCAAAATCAGAGATCGAGAGAACTCCCTCATGGTTACCATCAAATCCTCCATGTATTCAAGAGAGCAATCAACAAAAAGAGGAAGATTTGAAGGTCATGATAGAAGAAGACACGAAGAATGATCCAAATCAGCAAAAGGACCAAGGACATAACAACTATATTGAAATATGGTTCCAGACAGTCACTAAGTTGCAACATCACTCTCTTTCTCAACTATGCTTGATCCATTCAAAGTCAAATCATTTGGTCTTTGAAATCTAGGTACATGTCACGCATACATTTCAAGCCTCCACATCATTTTTTCTATCATCTTGATGTGCACATGGCTCCATTGGAAGTATTCTTATACTTGAAAGTGATTTTTTTCAAGTAGGGTAGGGTAGAAGAAAAAAAGAAAAAAACAAACAAACAAAAAAACAAAATGAAAAATAAGAGAAAAAAATAAAAATCTCATGTGAAAATATCCTTTAAGGCACCTCAGATTGGCTTATTGATTGAAAACCTCCATGAGGTAGTCAATGGGTTGGGAAAAAAGAAAAAAAGAGAAAAAAAGAAAAGATCCTAGGTGAAAACCTCCTTTGAGGTGCCTAGGCAGACCTACTAGTTGAAAATCTCATTAAGGCAGCTAGTAGGCCTAGAAGAAAAAATAAATAAAAGAAATCCTTGCTCCATGCATCTCTTTGATAAATGCATGTACTCTCCAACATCTGCAAGCAACAAGAACAAGTTGGTACCAAAAGGAAAATTGGTCAAGCCTAGTCAAAAGAAGTCAAATTTTGACTTTCTCCTACTTCGCTCAAATGCTCCAACAAGGCCAAGGCCATGTCAATCCATCACCCTCATCTATTTTCACCATCCACCCATCATTCTCAAGCTTCTACCACTCATTTTCCTTCTTGTCCTAAAAAACTACAAGATGCTCCGTTTTACTACAAGATAGAAAAATACATAGAGCAGAAATTTATTTTTGCCATAACTTGAAAACCATGCATCCATTTGCCAAGATGTTTTAGGGGGATATGCATATGGATGATGGTAACATGCTCAAGAAATTTCAGCATATTCTAGTGCACAGTTTTAAATAAATTGGCATCCATCACCTTCAGCCATTTTTAGATTTTCTCGAGATCCATGTAGATTTTCTATCTAAGATGAATCTGCCTACAAGTGAAGAAGGAATGGTGGATGACCATTTACCAGATGAGCATTTGTTTTCTATTTTAGTTCTCTCCACATGGTTTGTTGATATAGCAAACTATTTGGTATCAGCACAGCTCCCACCAAACTTTCCCTCCAAAGAAAAGAGAAAGATAGTCAGGAAAAGCACCCCCTTCACTTGGATTGGGGGCAATCTTTTCAAACTTGGTCTAGATTCAAATCTTGAGAAGGTGTGTAAGGGAAGAGGAAGTTTTTGACATCCTTCTAACCTGTCATGATGGGCCTTGTGGAGGTCACTTTGCAGCAAAGAGGACAGTGTTCAAAGTGTTACAAGTGGGCTATTATTGGCCCACTTTTCATCAGGATGTGAAAAAGTAGATTAGTCAGTGTGATTGGTGCCAGAGGATGGGAAAGCCCACTCCAAGAGATGAATGCCCCTACAAACTCAAGTGATTGTTGAGCCATTTGACAAGTGGGGCATGGACTTCATTGGGCCTATCAACCCTCCTTCAAAGCAAAAACAATACATTATTGTGTGCACTGATTATTTGACTAAGTGGGTTGAAACCAAGGCAATTAAGGCAACAACATAAGAGAAGGTGGCTGAGCTCCTAAACGATAATGTATTCTACAAATTTGGGTACCCTAGAGATCTTCAGTCACAGACACCTGCAAAAGCCAAGAAACCATCAACAGATAGCAGAGGAGGAAGAAGAAGGACCATGCAGCAAATAAACAATGCAATACCTCTGATCTTCGACAACTGCAGCATGGCATTGAGACCACAGGTAAGTATCCCGCTCACTCGCTCATACGCATCATATAATCAAAAGTTGTAAGGGTTATGAGGTAGTTGGTTTATAAGTGAAAAGGTGGCCAGTTAACTTGACCACCTTCGTTCAGTCATCACATACAAAATCAGGTGTCCTCTCACACATGGTTGTAGTCAACTCAAATATAGAGGAGGAGTAGGACAAGAATTGGTTAACTACGGATCTATGAGGTGGGAGATGATTACGCGGAGTGGGAATGATGAATTGGTAGTGGGGATCAATGGTCTAAAAATGGCAACGTACCTCTACTACCAGCACACCACCTCACCCCGAAAAGCCATAAAGGGAAGCAAAACATCATTTGCATGCATTCATGCATTCCACCTCCTTGAAACTCCCTCACTCAAGTCACTCTCATAACTTTGGCCACCCACCGGAAGCAAGGATCCATCATTCTGCAAGAGAATTTCTACAGGAGCATGCACCGGAATTCCTACAGGAATAATCTACATGAGCAGTCTACAAGATACATAGAGGCAATCTATAGGATAGGTAGAGAGGGGTTCAAGAGGGAATATCACGAGAAATTTCCACTTCCACCATTCTAAAGAGGTAGGATCTAAAAATCCATCCCTTACAAGCAAATGAACTAGAAATGTTCTAAAAGCTAGTGGATGTAACAACCGTGGATGTGAATTACATAAACATGAAACTCTGTTTTCCCTTGAATGTAAAATTCTTGTGTCAAACCTCTCATTTCCTCCTCAAGCCTCACAAGCAAGATGACAGGAGGGTTTAATAGGAGAGAACCCACAAAGACTGTGAGGATACAACAACACCCCTAAGTGCTTGAAATCTTTATAAGACACCAATGAAATTCACGGGGTATTATGATGAAGTGGCTCAAGAATTTGCTCAGTCCCTCACTCCACACAACAGAATCCATGCCATTATTATAGTTAGAGGTCTCACTATAGATCTCACCCCGGAGCTCATTAGTAGGGTCACCGCACTTCCCCTAGGAATTCCATGGAGAAAAGAAGACAAAGCAAACAGTCAGGTGGCAAAAATGAAATTCTTTTTAGAAGGTGAAGAACCCATAGAGGATAAAAATGGAGTAAAGAGGGACAATCTGCCATACACATGGAGTGAGGTAGGTTACCAACCCATCAAATATATCTCATGTGAGGGTAGATACAGTGTTTTTTATGTATACCATTTTAGGATGCTTGAAGAATTAAGATTTGGGGTAGAAACACGAGTTCGCTAAGGACTCAACATACCCTATTTCTTGATGCAATCACTCATAGACTCCAGCAACAAAGTAAAGGAAGGGAATTCCCAATAATTTGCTTACCATGGGTTGATCAGGATCCTCATTAAGAAGCCCTCCAAAACCTTAGGACCCCTATAACATGGTCAGTATTCAGAGACTTACCAGCAGAGGATGACATCAAAACCCTCACCTATGATGTTAATCCTTTTGTCAATGAGGAGGAGGAAAAACAAGAAGAAGAAGATACAGAGCTAGATGGGGATGAGATGGATGAATAAGAAACTAATATAGAGGAACATGATGAATCAGAAGATGAAGGGGGAGAAGAGAAGGAGGATGATGCTGAAACAGAGGAGGAAACTAAGGAAGAAACTGATGGAGATGAGAAAGAACAACAAGAGTAAGAAGATAATAAAAATAGATAGGAAGAAGGCATTGAAACAGAAGGGGAAGAACACAAGGAGGAGTCACCTAGGGTGTCTCCAGAGGCCCTTAAGAGGGAGGCAACAACTTCCCTCATTGCTCTCAGCACCCCAGTCAAGAAAAAAGGAAAATAAGGGAGGCAGACCCATTTATATTTCAGAACAAGAAAGAGCACAAGAATTAAACAAGGGAAGCCACAAATATCAACAAAAATTCCTATTGAGATTGAAGATTCCCCTAGACCAAGAGACAAAATGCCTTCCCCTAAGTCACCAATCACCTATGTGAGAAGGCCTAGTACTAGATCAACTTCCTTAAAGGGTAAGGCCATCCTACAAGATCCACAGAAAAACCTACAGGAAGCATAGAAATTGGAAAGCAAGGTAGGGGAGAAGCAAGAAACGAAAGAGGAAGACCCTGAAACAAAGGAACCAAGTCCCCAACCTAACCTAGACTCCTACTACCGGTTTATTGAAGGAGGCAGGGTGATACCTCAAAAATTTGCCATCCCATTGTTTTCCAAACTTGAGAAGGAGAGGGGCAGAACCCACTGATGGATGCAATCACCAAGTCAAAAGGGGTGGAAGAGATTGGGCACATGGAAGAGAAGCTCAAAGAAATGGGAAAAGAACTAAGTGGATTAAGGGACAGAGAAGCAATAATGAGAGATCAACTTGAGAGGGAAAATGCATGGCTGAGGGGACAGCTGTAGGAAAGGGAGAACCAACTAGCATGTATGGTCAGCCTCTCCTTGGAGGCCATCCAGTGAAGGATGCCAGCTAAATCCTATGCTATTTACATCAAAGAACAATGGCTGTAGTTTCAGATTAAAACATTAGCACAAAGGGGCACCACGCCATTTCAAGACTATAGGCACTTTATTGATCTTTGTGATCAAAGTACACTAGAGGATAGGGCCAAAATGGCTGAGTTTTACTAGCACAACATGGCCCTCAAAGATATGAATGTTTGGGATCCTAATGCCAAGCTAGGAGATCTACAATTAATGGCTTTGGCATCATGGATGAACCATGAGGAGTCAAAGGCTGCAGAGATGAAAATAATATTAGCCAGAGAGCAAAATGAACCTCTTTTCATCAGAGCTGAACAATCAAATCCCATGGCCCTAATCAACACCCATAATCTAATTTGAAATAATCCTTAGCTGGCGCCTAGATATCTTGCTGCCCAAAAGCAAGCAATTTCACATTTTAAGGATATGTTTAGGCTACTAGGAGATGATAATATACATGCCTACTTAAGGAGATGGAACACACTGCCACACAACTTGAAGATCAGAGAATATCACTCACTTCAAAGGTTGAGAGAGGCACTCAACATGACACCTATGTATAAGCAATCAATGCAAAGGTTGAAGGACAATTGGATAGGCCTAAAACTCGGCCTAAAACTTAGTCCACCACTACTCCTAGGGATGCTAGAAGGGAGAAAAGAAGAAGAGGAAAAGAGGTAGTGGGAATAAGTAGAAAGAAAAGCAGGCTTCTATGAACAAGTATAAGAGACCACAACAGAGGCATGGGATGTCAGAGAGGCTACCAAAGTCATGAAGGACATAGACATTGACTAAGTTGCTCAGAGGATGAGCAACACTTTCAGTAGGGGTGATGATGAGCCTCATCATTGGGTAATTATATGAGCCTTAATTCACCTCCTAGCTTAGTCAATGCAACTATTCTCACAACTTATTACATACTTTTGATTATATTTTGTTTATGAGATGAGTTAGAGTTGGATATTTTTCTTTGTGGTCTAATGTGCATTTAATGCTAGATTAAAGGATAAAAGCAAGGAATTTTGGAAAAGACCTTGGTCAAAAGTCGAATGGGATAAGGGAGAGGAATTATAGGAGGTAAATCCTCCTCATTTACTACCCCCCCCATTTGAATATTCCTCCATCAGCTTAGAGTGCAAACAACCAAATCATGAGGACTAGAAGGTAGCCGAGTAAGTGAAAGTCAAAGCACCAGTTTATCTCGAGTTTGGGAGCCGAGCCTCCCTAGTTTTAAGGAATTCGTTGGAGACTTCAGATGTATAAGTAGAGAGGCCTAGGACCTTAGTAGGATTTAGATTTTTGATTGTAAAACTCTACTATATTTTCCAGCTGCAAGACTTGTGACAGTTTTTTATGTAATCCATGGTTTTGATAATAAGAATGAGTTTTGTTTTGAGCCAACACTGAGTTAACTCATAGGACTAAAGCTCTTGGGTTAGGGCCCAACCCTAGTAACCAAGGCTCCTCTTTATTGTACATGTATGCTAGCATAGGTTCATGGTTTAATTGCTCATTTGCTTAAGTGGCGACATTTCCATTACAACAGTGTAGAGTAGATTGTTCATGTTTTAGTTTGCTTCCATTTGTGCCTTCTTTCAATTAGTAGGTTAGCAAGGAGAAAAATATCCCCATAAAGTTGTCAGCAGGTGTCTCGGCCTCACCTCCTCCTTCTGGGACCATGACTTGAGAAAGAGGCCCTTCAGCAACCCCAAAAACATAGATTTCTAGTTCTTGCATGAGATTTGGATTTTGTTGTCTTGATTCAGTACTTGGTTCATTTCATTGTCATCTTTTCCCATCACTCTCTTTTTGTAATAAGATCTCACCCATATTCTCATTTCCTTCAGCACTTTCTTCATGCATAATATATGTAGAAGCTAATAAATCACATCTTAATCAAATTATACCCATGGATTTCCTTACCATCTGATACACAACGAACCTGACCAATCACCATCAACCGCGTGTCACATCACTGACATATTCATTTCAAAGTTTGACTTTAGGTGCTCCAAATCTCCACCTTCGATCTGTTTTGCTTGATCCAATGGCTATTGGAAACCTCGCGTGAAGTGTTGCACGACCGATATCCGATCGAGAGCGCGCGAGAAGAGTGGTTTTCCCGTGCTACGTGTCACCCACTTAGGCTAATCGTGTGAAATTTAGGAATACCGCTTACAACTCTTAGGGCGCGCAAGATACTGCTTACCACCTATGAAGACCGCTCCATTGTGTCACCCGCTCACCAACTAGCTTGGCTGATCTCCACCGTTGATCAATCTCACATGATCCAATGGCTATCGCACAATCTCGCGTGAAGTCTTGCATGACCGATATGCGACCGAGAGCACACGAGAAAAGTGGTTTTCTTGTGCTACGTGTCTCCCACTTAGGCTAATCGCATGAAATTTAGGAATTTCGCTTACATCTTTTAGGGCAGGCGAGATATTGCTTACCACCTACGAAGACCGTTCCATCATTCTGCATGTTTTCCACCCTTTTGTCGACATGTGATTTGATGTGATCCATCCATTTATTAACGTAATCTCTTGCAATAAGATCTCCACCACTCATCTTTCGTTAATCCTGTTTGTTGATCTGACTGATCCAATGGTTCCTGTGCACTGTTGTTTCATTACGTCTTCCTTTCACTGATTTCGATCTTTGATTGCTCTTTCGCTTGACTCCTTCCCTAACTTTGTTCTGTGTATTATTTAAACAGTGCCACTCCTGAGCTTTGATTTGGTTATTCAATCAGACTCCAACACTATCCGATCATTGCAATAATCCTTTGAGCATTGTCCTCTCTCTCGGATTCTCTTTGAATTCCCTGCACACTTATGTTATGCAGAATTACTCTAATCCACACACAGTTCATAATTCAATTACTCAATGCACACCACACAAACTCAGAAATCGTACTTCTGTATTAATAAATAAATATTTACACAAAAAAGAACAAAAAAAGTGAAAACAGATTTATTTTAGTTTCCTTGCTTACACATTAGTATGGTTTGATGCTCTTCACTTATGTAACTTAGATAACAACATTAGGTTAGTGTTGATCCAGCAACTCTACTTAGAATAGCTTTTTAAATGGTTAATTAGGATATGGTGTGTTTTAGCATTACATGTTGTTTTCTTCATTACTGTAGTAGAGTAGATCTCTTAGAATAGATTTTCTCTTCTTCCATCAAAGAATTAAGCTTTTTCTGACTCTATAGAAGTCTGGCTTAGAACCCCTGGGGCCTCTCGCCAGATGAACAGTAACAACAGGAAGGACCTTCACTTTTACTTGTGCATATAGCACTATCACCTCCAAGTTTGTACGAACCCCGGGTTGATAAGTAAAGTTGGTAGCCCAGGAGTTGTAGCATCCTTATTGCAACACTAGCACCCATCAAGTCTCCATGGGTTTGTTTCTCTCCATGTGTAACTTCTTAAGTATCTTGTTGGCATACTTTCCCCGAGAGACAAACAGTTCCTCATCTCCTTGCCATACTTCCATACTAAGGAAATAATGCACGAGCCTAGGTCCTTCATCTCGAATTCTCTTACAAGATCCTCTTTGCAAGATTTCACCAGCTTCTCATCGCCTCTTAGAATTACAATTTTTCTCAAGAATGAATTTCCAACACCCTTTACCATACTTGGTGACTTCCTTTTTCAAAGTTTCTTCTTCAATGACACTCCATTTGGTAGGCTTTCTCCTGCAAGCAATATCAGCTGCAACTCGTGGACGCTTCAGTGGTGAAAAGCGCCTTGTAGCGGGAGTAGGCAGACGACCTTTCCTTGAAGCTAATGGAGATATTTCCTCTTGACTATGAATTGAATCATCTCCATCCCACTCATATGTTTGGGCAGTTGGATTTCTATCCATTAAGCTACATTTCAATTGTGAGTCTTTTGTAATAAATTTATGTCAACTTCATTGGTTAAATTTTCTAATTGTTCATTTCCATCTACTGGAGCAGCAAAAGGAACACTTTCTTTCATGGACACCTGACCTTTAGCAACTTGCAATGCATCAGGGAATGGATCCTCAACCAGTGAATTCAATTCTAAAATACTTTTTCTAAGACAATCTTGTGTTTTGATAAATTCATGAGTTAATTTATTCTCATATGGATGTGTTGTCCTCGACGAAAGCATCCTCTGTTCATTCACAACATCAGTGTTTGATCTTCCAGTATCTTGAGCAACTATCACTGTCACTCCCTTTTTTATTATGCCATCTGGACTAGAAATTTCATTTTCTTCTAAATTGGTGAAAGTGTGTGGAAAATCTGGAACTTTTCTATCAGATAAGGGTTGACCATTCCAAACATCAACTAATTTTGTTGTTCTAGAGGAACAAACTTGGTTCTTTTTTGCATTAGACGCCATTTTCCTCCTTTCCTTTCCTTGACCAACATTTGAGGGCGCAAGTGTAAAAATACCTGCGTAGAACCTACTACGCGACAACACGATGAACACTAATTGGAGGGGAGAAATATATGCATGCCTTTTTTGCCATGGAATTCTTTCTGGACCTACTACGTGAAGCCAAAAGTGGAGAAGAACATGTGAATTATTATATACTGTTGCATGGAGAATTGTCCAGTATAGAGAATTAGCGGTGCAAACTCAGTTCACTGGCCATTATTCTTTGCCCCAGATAGGATTTTTCAAGGCTCAGAAAACAAATGAAGTGATTAAATAAATGGAAGCCAGATTGATGCATAATATGTCCTCTGATTTTTAGAAGACCACAGTGTTGAGTATGTTAAAGTGATTAAAAAGAGAAAGTGCACTCTACAGGTGGAAAATTGTGCACTCAAACAGGTAATTTTCAGAATTCCAATTTCTCCTACAGATTTTAATATGTTTGAGTTTTTAAGTGGGCATAAGCTAGTTAAAGTATGGAGCTTTTGGAGAGATAAGGCTATGAAAGTTTTTTTTTTTAAATCATGATAAAGTTAATGGAGTAATAAGGGCATGCTTTTTGTGGAGTGATAAGGTAAATTTATTTTTGTATTTGGAGTGGTCAGTGAAAGTCATTATTGTAATTCAAAGCAATATTTTACTTTGAGAGTGATTAAGTCAGTGCAGGCAATTTTTGAAGACAATTTGCTTCCAAAGTTTGTAAGTGTGATATTCTCATTGAGAAGTTTCCACGACAAAGTTGATGTACTCCAGTAATTAATAAAATCATAATTTTTGTGGTGATTGTGTCCTAGATCCACCCAAAATTGAATAAGGGGATCTTAGGTACACCGTGTGTAATGAATGCGTGTGCATGACTTGTGTTTAGATTATCAAAACACTCTCTTTGTATTATGCTTAAATGACTACATGCACATAAGCAAGCTTAAGTATAAGAACTCTTAATCAAGCTCTTGTAATCAAGCTTAAGTACACAAGCACAAAGTGTCACATCATCAACTTGATAAATCTTCCAAGCAAGCACATTTCACATCATGTAATCAAAGCAATCAAGTTAAGGATGCTACAAAATCAAGCATTTTAAGGCAAGATGACATCAACATCATCATAACTTTTTGTATCACTTGCAGATAAACATTTTTTAACTGAATTGTGCGAGTGCATTCTCGGTTGTAACCGACACCCTAATTTGAATTGTTAAGGTGAATACATTAAGTCAAGCAAGTCTTCAACTGAGTCATCAAGATTGAACTTGTCCTTTGTCTCTTGGGTTCATTTTCGACAGTGTTCGACACCCTTCCTTTTTTAAAATCAGCACATTCAGTGAGTCCATTCAAGAAAGCACAAAGTCTCAGTAATCAATCAAGCAAGTTCAAGCAAGTCATCTAGCAAGCAATTATCATCAAACGAGTGTGAATTCTAGTATTTTATTCTTCAAGTGAGCATCAAATCAAGCCAGTGTTTAACACAAGTGCAATAAGAAATAAATCAAGGGAGTGTGTCATTCAAACAACAAAGCAAGCGAGCGTGTCATTCAAACAACCAAGTAAGCGAGCGTGTTAAAATCAAGTGCGAAAGTTCAAAGCACAACATCTACAACAAACGAGCCAGTGTGAAGTTGATTGAAGCATTCACAAAGTTTCAGTGAAGCATTCAAGCAAAATGATCATCATCAATCGAGCATGAAATCAAGAGTTCAAGCAACCAAGTTATAAAACTCTAACAAGTGTTTAAAGCATCAGCAATAAGCAACAATACAAGCGAGCCTGAATTTAAAATGAGCAAGCTAACATGGTGACACACATTCAACTGTCCCAAATTCTTAACAATTTGATTTTATCATCAACTTGCGACATGGTGAACATTAGCAAAACAACTCTTGTTGATATTCAAGTGCATCTTCAACATGCACATGAAATGATTGAGTTCCTTCAACTGGAGTCGCAACTACAAAGAACTGAGTAGCTAGAGAAGAGTGATGCTTCCAAGTCTTTGAAAAATACAAATACAGCTGATGATTCCAAGTCACTGATCCAACCAACTTCAAGTGTCGAAGTGGTCCCTGATCCAGTTCAAATTTCTTCCAAACCAATCATCAAGCCATGGGAAGAAATCCAAAGTAACCGAAATCAATGAGGCTTAGGATATGTCAAAGATGACGCCAAATTGCATATCCCATATTATTCAAGGCCCATTAAGTTTGTCAGTGCAGGGTTTCTTGCACAAATCACATCGGCTAGTTCTGAGAAAGTTGAAGACAAACAAAAATACACACAAACTGAAGTTGCAGTCAAACCAAAATTCCTTCATTGTCAAAGAACCAGTCATCTGGAAGATCAGTGTTTTGATCTCCATCCTTGTCACCATTGTGGAAAGTCGATTCATTCATCAACATAATGAAACAAACAACAACAATAAACCAGATTGAAGATCAATTATTCATGGATTGATTCCTTGGAATGGTCATCCACGGTCAGAAGATTGTATAAGTTTTACAATCAAATTCACTCACAC
Organism: Pinus taeda; assembly: GCA_000404065.3. Taxonomy (NCBI): domain Eukaryota; kingdom Viridiplantae; phylum Streptophyta; class Pinopsida; order Pinales; family Pinaceae; genus Pinus; species Pinus taeda. The sequence goes on from APFE030659298.1 coordinate 191,962, forward strand.
ATATTGCCGCCAACAGTAAAAATGAAGATGGTACTCTCGTGCAGTTGAACGGGGGAGTACACTATTGAAACACTCCTACACCTGAAGGGGGGGAGTTCAGAAATAATTTGAAGAAGATTGTCTCTCCTTTCAACTGACAAAGGGGGGGAAATGTCAATTAAATTGATAGTGGTTGTCAGACTAAAAGTCTCAACAACATCAACAAAGCATCCAGTGGGCATTTTCATCAGCAAGTGAGCATCAACAAATTCGCTAGTGGGTGATCGACAACAAAGTCAACAGTGAGCAATTTTCAAACACAGTAAAAGCAACAGTAAGTTGTTTTTCAACGTCATCAGTCAGTGGGCGATCATCATCAACATATTCGCTAATGGGCGTTCATCAACATTTTGTCAGTGGACAAAGGATGCTGATTGAAAGCAAAGGATAGATGGATCCTTTTGCAGCTTGGCACATGTTGGAGTTTTCAAGCAAAATTTTAGAGATGACTTAAACTTGCAGCTGACTCATGTTCTCTTCATATTAGAGTTTTTCAGCATCTAGCTTTGCCAGTTTTTCAGGCAGCGTTTTTGAGGATCAACATGAGAACTTGGAAGATGTTTCCTCGTTCTTATTTTGGACTTATCATTGAGGGGGGGAATGTTAGCCTCACTCTCATGTGATGAAAACAATTCTAAGTCCAAAATAATTAAATTAATTAAAATCATGAAAGTTAGGATTTAATCCTACCTTTCTAGATTGAGTTTGTTCCTCATGGGTAGGAGTCAGTTTAGGCTTAGTTGGTTGAGAGATTCTCTCCAACTAGTTAGGCTCCTAGATTAGTGTTTGGTTGAGAAATTTACTCAACCATAGTGTCCAAGATAGACGTACTATCCTGAGACAAACTTCCTCATGTATTTATTTGTACTATTATCATTATTTGTACATTGGATTACATGATGAGAGGAATACAGTAAGGCTAAGGCCTTTTCCACCATTTCTATGTATCTGGTATTTTTTGTGTGTATTAATTTTGTTTAGTATCCTACAAGAATTAAATCATTAACGTATAAACTATAATCAACAATTTACCTTCAACCACAATATGGTAAAGGTTCACATCTGCTTCACTTTTGGTGAAGCCCACCCTAGTGAAGACCTCACTTGAGTTTGCACACATGTGGCTCTCTGTTGAAGGTCTCAAATCCTTCTCGTTTCTCAATGTACACCTCTTCCTTAATAAATCTGTTGAGGAATGTTGTCTTCACGTCCATCTGATGTATCTTACATCCCATCTGCCTTGAAAGTGCTAGAATAGATCTGATTGAAGATTACCTTGGTACTGGAGAAAAGGTCTCCTCACAATCAATTCCCTCCACCTGAGAGAACAATCTGGCCACAAATATGGCCTAGTGTTTCTTGAAACTCTCATCTAATGCTTGCTTTACCTTGTAAAGCCATCTGGAACTCACCACTGACTTGTCTGCTAGTCTTGGGACCACTTCCCAAACACTGTTTCTGATAATGGAGTCATACTCCTCTACCGTGGCTCTACTCCCCAAACATTGTTTCTGATAATGGAGTCATACTCCTCTACCATGGCTCTACTCCCCAAACATTGTTTTTGATAATGTAGTCATACTCCTCATACAAACTTTTCTCCCCTTTATTCTTTCATTTGAATTGTTTATTGTTGTTTATTGTTTCCTTCTTTCACACATTCTTTTAGAAATATATTTCTTCGAGTCTTCGACTAATCCACATCTCCTTCTCCTTAAAACCTTTAACCTTGCACTATTTAAGTTTTTTGGGTAGGTTTTGAGTTTATCTTCTCTTGAATATCCCTCCTTCTATCTTTTTTGTGTTTCACATCACCCTTTCCTCTACATGGACCATTCTCTATTATTGCACCTACTCCCAGTTTTAGCTTATGATGTGTTAGAGAGGTCACAGGTAGAGAGAAACAAGCAAATAGAGATCCAAGGGAGGCTCACATGCTAGATGTCAAGTAGAGCCTTCAGTTGGGCTATTTCAAACTCAAATTCATATGGATATTCAACATGAACTTCAAGAGGTTAAACGAGAAGTCGTTGAAGAAAGATAATGTTTATCAAATACTGAAATTATCTTAGGAGTTGTTACATGTATTCCTAATACATGGCATACCAGACAAAACCAATTTCTTCACATTATAGATCTTTATTGGCAAATGAAGATGATATTAGGCAAGGGAATCTTGGATCAAAATGATGCTAATGAAAAAATTCTTATCATGCTCGATGAAATGTAACTCCATATGAAAGGTATGGCTAGCAAAAGGGAACACATTGAAGCCTCACTAGCCCATCATCTAGCCTAGGGACTACAAGTAAACATGTTGAAGACCCCATTGGAGTGCAACCCTATATTTCTTCATATTTTATGATAACTTTCTAATTTTCTATTTATCACAGATATTATATAATTTGTTAACCTTAACATGTTAGTGCTAGATCATCATTCCTAATAGAAACATTTTGTCATAATTTTGATTTTAAATTTTTCATAACAAAGACTGGTATATTATCCCTGACCTAATTTTATTAGAAATTTGCAATAATTTTCCTAATATATAATTTAGGAAACACTTTTCTATATAAATATCATTATATAAATGTTTGTATAATATTAATATTTTTTTTAGAAATTTGCAATAATAATCATAATATATAATTTAGGAAACACTTTTCTATATAAATATCATTATATAAATGTTTGTATAATATTAATATTTTTTATATAAATATTTATATAATTTCTCATAAATGTAATTATTATTTCTATCAACACTATTTTATGGATATTATTTTTAATATATTTATAACAATATATTTTATAAGTTTAATAAAATAAATCATTTTTCCAAATCAATACACTAAACTAAGTACAATATTTTATAATAATACGTATCTCAGTAATTAATCTTAAAAACATTGTTCTTTCCTATCTAACAATATCATACTCTAAAGTTAAATCAAACATAATAACATTTTATACCAACGCAGTATAACATAATAATATATTTTACCGACTAATATTTATACATCTGCATGTTGTTTGATTGACACTTGATATTTTAGTGGTGGAAAATTGTGTTCTTTTCCTTTTTCGAAATATAATAATATTTAAAGACTAAAAACTATTATAATTTAATTGCTAATAGTAATATAATTAGTGATTATTTATAAAATAATTAATTAATTACTATTATTTAATACAAAATATTTATTTAAATTAGAGTGCTTTTAAAGATATATTTTTATTTTTGTTAGATATTTTTGAATATTAAATTTTAATTTCATTGTATTTAAAGGCTAGTGTATATTTATTTTATTTTTTGATTTACTAAGTATCTAGAGAGATCAAATCTTTTTTCATTTTAAAAGAGATTTGCATCTCAAGAAATGAGATCGCCCTTGGCCTTTTAGTACAATATTTATTACCACCCCCACCTAATAAAAAGTGGTCCACTGAGGGGGAAACACTAATTAAAAATGTAATATTATTACATTTTACCTAATATTTCTAGTCACATTTAGCTTAAATATTACATTTTACTCAATATTTCCCCTCACCCCTCCTAATTTTATAGTTGAGTTGGTTTACTTTCAAACTTCAAATATAAAGAAAAATTACAATAAGAAGTGGACGATAGAGGGAAATATTGGGTAAAATGTAACATTATAATATTATATTTTACCCAATATAACCTATTAAAAAGTGGATGGAGGTAGGGAAAAATATTAGATAAAATATAATAATTACATTTTTCCTAATATTTTCGTAAAAGGTAATTTTTTTTTTTTTTACCTTTACAGGCTACATGGATTCAACCCCATCATTTTCTACAACTAATTATGTATCTAAATATAGCATCAAACTAAGATGGGACTAGTCTAGTTTAATTTCCCCTAAAATATGTTATATTCCACGTTAATACCATGGGTCATTTTATTTTATTATTATTTAATTTTATAGAGTTATTTTATTTTATTTTCAACGAGTTAAAATGTTTACATTACATTATGTTACAATATACATTTCTAGCATTCTATATGCATTAGACCTCATCTCAATGAAGGAATTACATATATCCTTATACTAAAAAGTGTCTCTCTCTCTATCTATATATATATATATATATATATATAATATAATATAGACACAATAAAGGTGAAAATTGAAGTATTTTATTTATGGTAGACATTGATTTTTAAAGTAGCCTTATTATTCTTCTTTAGAGTAAACAACATCTATCGCTCCCCCATACACACACATATCTTAGTTTTTTTAATGTAAGGTTATGTGGCAACATCTCCCTCATGTATTGGGTTGTAGAGCTCTAAAATTTAGCTTAAAACTATAATTGTAGTCTCAACTTTCTATACTATCTTTAAAATACCTACTCTCCTTTATATTTCATCATTATTAAAGATTTACAAAGTTCAGATGGTATCAAATATCAAACTCTATTTAATTTCATAAATGAAATTATATAAAGGTAGATATATATTAAAAATATATCAAATAAATACATAGTCTAACTAATGGATGAAATGACATTTTTTCGAGCATTTTTCATAGTCATTTTTGTTCAAATTCCGATACCTATTTTTAAAAATAGTAAGTTTAAATTGTTTAATTCTCAAGATCTAGTGAGTTTTTTGGGGTGTTGAATTCATTTATGCATTCAAAAGTGTATTTTGAACAACAAAAAATCACAATATCATTAGAAATTGTATTGTTAGATTCCAGCCAAAAGACCATTTCGTCTATTAGTTAGACTACCCCTCAAATAAATATTTATGTTGTAGTTTAATTGTTTTAAGGTTTTGAAGGTTTTTTGGGCATATTTTCTAATCTAATTCGTCCAAAATCCGAAAGGAAATTATTGGAATCGAAAATTTGATGTGTGAACTCAACGGTTTTACATGAACAAAAATCCATTTATGAACTCATAAGATCTAACATAATAAAAAATTGTTTCGTCGGATTCGGGCCAAAAACTCCAAAACATATAATAGTTAGACAATGTCAATATTTATTGCACAAAGAGGCAATATGAGGGAAATATTCTCATAGTTGTAAATGAGTGTAAACATTTAAATGTCACTTCAATATGGGTGAGATGTTGTAATGTTTATAAAATGAAACATTAAATAAAAAATAATAAAAATAAATTGATTCAATTCAAATTTTTTATATTATATTATAAATTATTTTATTAATAAAAATAAAAAATCATAATTGTATATCTTATAAAACTAAATATAAACAATAATTATTCATATTTGTAATCATGATCTTTCAAAACATATCACTTCTTGCTAACTCAATCATGGAGACCATGGAGCCTTTTGTACCAAGTGGATCCACCAAAGGGATCACTTCCTGCTAGCTCAACCATGGAGTCTTACCCCAAGAGTGTAGACAAAATTGAACCATGACCTCTCCATAGCAAAGTGTGTTAACCTTTGGGGCTCTTTCAAAACATGTAATTAATAAAGATACAAAAACTCGATAAATTTAAAAGAGTGATGTGTATTCATAATATTATACTTTAGAATTTCATATTTATATTTAATTAATAAGCATATAAAAATTAAATATTTACAATAACTCTTAATTTTTGCATTGAGAGACGCTCTCCAACCTAGTATGTTAGAGTTGTCATGTCCTGTTAAACATGTAATGTCTTAGTGTGTAGGATTTCACAATCAAAATTATGTTGATATTGGGAGCTTCTTCTGGAATACTAAGTAGTATCACTGAGGTGTGATACTACACATTATTTCGGAAGTAGCTCTCAACATGTAATGTCTTGTTAAACATTTTGACTGGGTCAAAACTAAACTAAACTAAAAAAATTAAAATTAAAAACATAAAATTCCCTAGCCCAGCTTGGTAGAGATGTTGCAATGCACTATTTAACTTTTTCACTCGATCAAAATAAAATAAAATAAAAGTATAGTTATAGTTATAGTTATAATTATAATTAATTATAATCAATAATTAAACCAACCTAGATCCATCTTAACTCTAGATCTACCAAGCGTAAAGAGGGATCAAATCTCTTATGGTAGAGATGTTGCCATGTCATGTTAAACATTCTAACTAGGTAAAAAAAAATGAAAAACATAAAATTATGTCATGTTTAACGTTTCAACTCGATAAAAAAAACTAAAATAAAATTATAATTAATAATTAAACAAGCTCAAATCTATCTTAACTTTGGATCTACCAAGCGACGAGAAAGATCAAATCACTTAAGATGAAAACCTCTTTTAGAGTGAAAAGAGTTTTGATCCCTCTCGGCGCTTATAGATCCAAAATTAAGATGGATCTCGACTAGTTTCTAAGTTATCTATCTATCTATATACCATACTAGATCCATCTTCAACTTTACATCTACCAAGTACCGAGAGGGATTAAATATCCTAAGGTGCAAACCTCTTTTACAGTGAAAATATATTTGATCCCTCTCGACACTTAGTAGATCAGGTGTTAAGATGGATCTAGGCTGGTTTAATTATTATTTTTTATTAAAGATATTGTGTAATTTTTATTGAAGCTATTGTGATATGTGTGCATGAATTTCTCTCCATTTTATAATTAAAAGAATTTTATAATTTTTTGTTTAGAATATATATTTAAAATACCATGGGTTGTCAAAACCTAGAGTTTGACACTAATGTTTACATGACATGACAACATCTCTTCCATATTGGGTTGGAGAGTGCCTCTCGATGCAACCAACCTAGATCCATCTTAACTCTGGATCTACCAAGTGCTAAGAGGGATCAAATGTTTTGGGATGCAAAAATATTTTAGAGTGAAAGGAGATTTGATCCCTCTATGTGCTTGGTAGATCCAAAGACAAGATGGATCTAGGTTTGTTTAATTTATATTGAAATTACAATGTTCTATGCTGAAACAAATACTTATTCTCTGCTACAATATTAGTTAAAAAATTCTAGATAGAACATAAACCAAATGCACAATAGAAGATAGGGAATGGTTTTTTTATATCCACCCACTTTTTGTTGCATATGATATTTAAATGAAAAATCGAACAAAATGAGACACAAAGAATTTAGGTCTAATGACTAGGGAAAAACCCACAAGGGGAAAATCCAACTAGATTCTTCTTCTATTAGATATCAATTGTTCAATAGAGATATAAAGTACAATGAGAGATCAAGAGAATGAATGAGTTCACCCAAATCTGAACAAGTTGTAATATGAAGATCACTGGTAGCAGCAGCAGATGAAAACATTGAATCAAACTTCCCTTCAGCTAAATCAACACTAAAACATTGAAGCACTAAATCAACCGTGGCTCACCAAGTTATGCTCTTACTCTCCAAGTCTCTCTCTTGCAAAATATTCTTCAAGTCTCTCCAACTCTCTCTCTCTCTCTCTCTCTCTCTCTCAATTTTTAATTCTTCTTTCACAATGCACAAGTAGTAGTAGTTAGGTGAGAATATATAAGACACTTATATAGGAGGAGCAACAATTTCTTGTCATAAAGGAGGAGCAATATGCATGCCTTGAGGAAGAGTATCATATTCCATTTAGGGGAGTGAAACTCATTCCATTAAGTAAATAAATACATGTCTTAGTCACTGATTCCATTAAGAGAGGTATGCATGCCTTAATTAAGGAGAGTATAACATATGCATTAAAGAGAGCATAAGAGGAATATTTTATGACTTGTCTTTAGTGGGTGTAAGATGAATATGCTATGTCTTTAATGAGTACGTAAGAGAGAGTGCAACATATCATTAAGTGATCCAAAATGGATCATTATGTTGTTTTTCATCCATATTGATGTATTTAGAGTAGAAAAAGTGGAGGAATTAGCTCATGGCACTATTTTTACTGGCAGAACCCAGTTTGGAAAAATGGGGTCTGAAACCTTCTGGGAGTGTTTTGAGGAATCAAACGACTTTTTTTGGGGGTAAAACTTTACATCTTTAGCGTGTGTTATTTTACACACAAAGATCTTTCCAATGACACAAGAAGCGTGTCAATCAGAGTCTGTATGCAAAATTTATGCCACTTGGAAGTTGACCTTCCTTTTTTCACCACCATGGTTCGAGAGGATGCTTTATTCATGGAAAAGGGGCTAGCCATGTGTTTTTGATGTAAAATACTCTAGAAGAGTCTATATTGTAACTCTAGTTAAGAGTTGATGTAGTCAAACTCAACCACTAATAGTCTATCGAGTTGTGTTATAATTGAGCCATTAAGAGGAAAAGGCATTCCATTCTTTCAAGAGCATTTTGTTCCATAACTGAGCAAAGATAGCCAAGAGAAATAGAAGGTAGAGCACACAGAGAGGATGTGTGCACTGTAGTATCCCACGGGCCACATGCATTACTTCTATGTACCTGCAGCCTTATTTTCCAGACAAAGAAGGAGAGCGAAGCGACCTCACCTTCCAACAGGGTTTTATCCTGAAAGGGTTTCCCATAGCATATCTCGTGTCTTATGTGTGTGTGTGAGCTTATTTTTTAATTCTCTACTTTTCTGCATAATTTCCATTCACATGCATGAACTAATTACAGTTAAATTTACAAGTCTAGAGGTTTAATAAAACTGCAATATTGTTGAATTTCATAAATTTTTAATATAGTATTATTAGATCTGTTGTGATGAATCGTCCAGTGGAATATCCATGGTAACTCACATATAATTTGGTATCAGAGCAGGTTTCTTTGGGTATTTTGAGGAGATCGCAAGGATCTAGATTGGTGGGGCCGAAAATCATAAAACCCTAATCATGGTCAACGAATCTATAAATGACCCTTGTGATCCTGCAGAGGTGAGGTTTACATGGCTAGAACAATAAGTCACAAATATCAACCACAATGTAAACCTTCTCAGGCGAGCTTGAATAACAAGCTGGGGATATTTGGAGAGGATGGGGGTTCAAATGCAGAGGATAAATCAGAACATGGATTGGAAGATCGGGGAGAAATGGAGAACCAGTCAAAGAAATAACCTAAAAAAGGTCAAACCAGTTCAAGCGTCATGAACCGATCACCGTTCTTGTTTAAAATGGAAGTAAAAGAAGATGTCAAGCCATACCACGACAAGATCAATGCTTTGAAGCCGAACCATTGGTTGCAACAACTGGAAGTTTATTTCAACATCCATTAGATTGAAGAAGTACAAAAAATCTCATTTGCGCGATTGAAATTGGAGGGCCATGCACCGACTTGGTGGGAGAGCCACACATAAACCCTGAGGTTGGAGGGAGAATCTTTAGTGACTAAGTGTTAATATTTCAAAACCCTCATTAAGTCAGAGTTGTATCCCATTGGGTATGTGGAGGACCAATGGATCTGGTGGCACTACTTTAGGCAAAAGTCGGGCCAATGCGTGCAAGAGTACACCACGAAATTAAGAAAGATGGATATAATGTTGGGTATCTCTCCAAAGAACCCAGATGTTCTCCTCAAGTATTTAGGGGGTCTGCATCACCATCTGCGTAAGAAAGTGATGTTGTTCAAGCCCATATTGGTGGATGACGCTTGTGTACAGGCACAATACTTGGAGAACATAGGCCCGAGGAGAACGCAATCAAGTGGATCAAAGAAGGAGCAATATGACACTTCTAAGGAGGGGAAGAAGAAGAAAAAAGGGAGGGAAGATAAAAATATGGAAACCACAGTGCACTAGTGTAAAGATCCTAGCAACCGCTATAACCATTGCAACATTGATGGCCATACGGAGGAGAACCATTGGAAGTTGCATCCAGAGCTAAACCCAAAGAACAAGAAGAAGAATATCATGGTCATAGATTCGAGCAACCAAGTTGAAAGCAACTCGGACATGGATGAGAAGATCATCTATATGCCAGTGCAGAAGGAGGTGAATCTAAGTAGATTTCAGTAGTAGGAAGAGAAAGAAATGATCAAATTCTTCCTTATAAAGAAACAGGTCAAAAAAACAAAGATTGATGCCCTATTTAACTCAAGATCGCAAGTGAATCTCATTGCAACAGAGTTGGTCAAGAAGTTGGGGTTGAAAGTTCGTGATCATCCAAACCCATATCCATTGGGATGGGTAAATAAGGATGCAGAGCTTAAGATAAGAAAACAATGTAAAATTAGATTTGTTATCAATGTTGATTTTATTGATGTAGTAGATCTAGATGTGGTTCCTCTTGATGTATGTGGAATCATGTTTGGGAGTCCATACATGTACATATGTGATGCAATATTCATGAGGAGAGCCAACTAGTACTGGCTTGTCAAGGATGGAAAATAGATCATCATCAACATGCACAAAGGCAAGTAAAAATTTTCATTGGTAAGTGCCAACCAAGCCAAGAAATTGATTAGTTCCAGCAAGAAGTATCTTTTATTTTTTTAAGAGAAAGTTAGTCTATAGAGGAGTCAATAAGAGGCAAGGCATCCTTGGAGGGGTGCACTAAGAAACATAAACAACAATTGGAGGAGTTGTTATAGGCATACAAGGATGTGCTCCGAGAGCCTAAAAGGTTACCACCTAAGAGAGAAGTGGAACACGAGATCTAGCTATTGTCAAACTCCCCATTGCCAAATATTGGGTTGTACAGGTAGTCTATTATAGAAGCAGGTGAGGTGAAGAAATAGTTGCAACAGTTGCTGGAACAATGTATCATTCGACCCAGTACATCACCATGTGGATAACCCACAATCATTATGTTGAAGAAGGATGGGACTTGGTGGATGTGTATAGATTACAGTGCGTTGAACAAAACCACTCTCAAGAACATATACCCCCTACCCATAATAGATGATTTGTTGGATAAACTGCAGCAAGAAAAATATTCACCAAGTTGGACTTGAAGTTTGGATATCACTAGGTTCGAGTCAAAGAAGAAGATATATGGAATACTACCTTCAAAACCAGGCAAGGATTGTATGAGTGGTTGGTTAAGCCATTTGGCCTATATAATGCACCAACTATGTTTATGAGATTAATGAATGATGTATTGCACCCTTTTATAGATTCATTTATTATTGTCTATTTGGATGATGTATTGGTATATGATGCTACTTGGGAGGAGCATATTTCACATTTGACGCAGGTACTGGAAACACTGAAGAAGCAACAACTACTAGCAAATCTCAAGAAGTGTGAGTTTGCGCAACAACCTTTGGTGTATCTAGGGTATGTGATCAGTGGAGGAGAGTTGAAGATAGATCCTTCCAAGATGGAAGCATCATGAAATGCCTGTGCCTACTAATGTTTATGAGGTCATGTTGGGCATGGAATCCCCCCCCACAACATGTTTTGGGGCTCAATGCCCAAGTTTTGGTCAAATAATGATGTAAGACTCCGCGAATTGCAGGCGTGGAGCGTGAAATGTACATTGAGTCATAGGGTTGTTCGCCCTAAGTTGTGTAATGTAATGTAATGTTATGTCGGCCCACCCATGGTACACGAACCATGGGATTATATAAATAGAGCGAGGCTCTAAGTTGTAAAGATAACAAGAGATGGATTGATGTAATGATCTAGTAGTGGATAGAGAAAAAGTCTATGTGTCTAGGGTCGTAATAGTAGGAAGAGGCTCTGCAGCTGAGTGCGTTGAGGCCTAGTAGAGTCCGCAGCTGGGTGTGCGGACCCTTGTAGCTGAGTGCGCAGGGTGAAGTTGAGTATGTAACCCAAGAAGAATAATAATAAAGAGAAGTTTGATTCCAATTATTGTGTGTTTGCTTTCATATTACTTTTTATTCATTTATACTGTTTTTTTTATTGCGCGCACTTATATGAATCCTGAATGATGTTAAGTATAATTGGGCTCATACAGATCAGTTAAGTAATCGCATAATCTCAGGTTAATAGTAAGGAACTCGGGTAATAACATGGATCACGCATCGAATAGGGTTGCGTGAAGGAAGCATTGCAAGTTGCGAGGTACTGATAGGTGTGCATAGCGACGTGCGTGCAAGGTCAAACCGCGGACCATCGAAAAACCATCAGACATCTCTAGGGTGCGGAAACCTAGTTCTAGCACCCTCCCATACTACTTCGAGTGAGACCTCAGTCCGTGCTCTGTGGATTATTTCCGAAAGGGCCAGTAGTACCAGGATTTGTTTGGCTAAACCATCTCTAAACTTAGGTCAAGCCCATACAAGCCAACAAATGGTTCCATTGCTAGGATCGGGATTTGCATAAGGGATGTCCGATGCCACGTTATTGGAATCCAACAAAGAAAGAAATTGAAGAGTGGTTGGACAAGAAGATTCATGAGTTCGAGGCGCAGGAAACTAGGAATCCACAAGTATCTAAGGAACAGTGGTTGGAGCGGTACTTATATACGGAAATCCATGAAATTTTCTTTGCATCCTTTCCTTCTGAACTCTATGGGTGGATCGCAAAACTAGCAGACAGTCAGCGAAGGTGTAGGATCGACAAACCAATCGTGTGGATGTTGGAATTAGTGCACAAACTAGAAGTGTCATGAGATAAGATCGCATGAGCTGTGGACCATTAGCTCGATCGAATTATAGGGGGATTTATCACTAAGTTCAAGGTAGATACGACCGTCAGCTATAGTGAGGCAGAGCGATGCTTCCTCAAAGGACCATGAGGTAAGTATATTAAATCTTTGAACACTTGGATTAATATGCTACTGTGTGAAAGGTGGGTTATGCGAATAAATTAATGTTTGGGACCATGCGAAGTGGGAAGATCTATAGAAGCGGAGGTAGTGAAGAATTAGAAACCAGTCCCTTAATTTCACCCTCGTGAGAAAGCGAGGAAGAGCTCACGAAAGTTTCTTCAAGAAGTGCGGTCAGTCTGATAAGGCAACGAATTCCGCGCTTACCACCTCCACCTACATCGCCACCTGTCTCACCCTCTTAACCTCCATCTCCACCCACCCGACCTTCGCCACCACCACAGTTCAGTATGGTGAGTGCGATCAAACTACTGGTATTCATAAGAGTAGGGAATGAAGATCCGAACCAATTCTGGTTTGTGGTAAGGGCGGTATGGGAAGCACAAGGAGTTGTGGATGACAATATCAAGAAGGCTACGCTGGTAAGCACGTTACAGGATCGTGCATTAACATGGTACATTAAGCACTATAATGACCATCCAAATGTAGGAATCACATAAATCCAGACCGCGTTGAACATGGAATTTAGTAGGCCAAAGTCAGAGATACAATCAATTATCAGGTTTAAGGAGATCGCAATGCTCCTGAGCAAGACCCCCTGGGATCTGGACCAAAGACTAAAGAGTATGATTCACGAAGCCAACATGACTTTGATGGATGGACAACACTGCGCATGGTTTGTAGCATCACTAACACCATATTTAAGGAAAACGTTATCACAACAAAAGCTTTCCACCCAGGCCGAAGCTTTGGAAATGATAATGAGATTGCATGAGACCCCTATACAAGACCCTGGTCTAGGAGTCCAACAAATCCACGCCCAACTGCAAAATCTGTGTCTGGAGATACAGAGTTTGAAACAGGACAGGACACCTCGGCCAAAGGCACGTGAGGAGGTATGTTGCATAAAATGCAAGGGCCAGGGGCATGACAAGGATCATTGTCTAGTGTTGGTGAATTACTTGGCGGGAGGAGGGTCAATGTTGTTAAGACCTGAGGCACAAGCAGGACCAAGCATGGTGCCTGCACTTTGGTGCACTATCTGTCAGATAGGAGGAAAGCACACTATGGATAATTGTCATCTATTGTAGAAGTATACACAGATGACCCAACAATTGTTTTATAATTTCTGTAGGTCGGTAGGCCATGATGAGTGCACTTGCAGAAGCTATGAATTAATGATGGATCAGACTCTTGCCTACAGGGTGTAGACTGAAACGTGAGCCACTCAACCCAAATACAGGAATGGCGCGTGTTGGATTTCAGGGGCACAGATGAGGTCAAGGTGCAATGGGACCAGGAAGGAATCACAGACAACTAATTTGTTACAATTGCGGAGGGCCAGGGCACTATGCTCGTGATTGTACAAACCCGACAAGGACATCATGTTTGTACTGTACTCAGTTTGATCATGAGGCAGAAGATTGCTCTACATTGATAGCAAGGCTACGCGAAAAAGGTGTACTCCAGCCTCCCCCGACTCAAAATTTGCAGATGATGAGGGTTGAACCACGTGAAGAAGACCCGAATGTAAACATGATGCTCAGGAGCGGTATGACCACTAGTGATGATGAAGGTAAGTAGTCAGAAGAAAGTGAGTGGGTTCGCAAGGCTCCTACAAAGGAACCTGAATTTGATTTAGAACGCACGAAGGAGACATTCATGGAAGCTAAGAAGAGCTTCACGAAGGCCTCCACTTCAGGTAGTAAGGATCAACTAGAACCAGGGATGGATTCTTCAATGCTCACTACCTTTTTGGAGACATGCATGAATCTGCTATGCGACAGCAAGGCAGTAAAAGGACTAAATGAACTTATCACTAGGTGTGCAGGGTCAGGAGAACTGTGCGTGGTCCGGAAACTTGGAAAGCATGCATTGCGCACAGGAAGGGAAATGAGGTTGACTGCGTAAATTGGCGAGTATAAAATGGATCAGGTAATCCTAGATCTTGAATCAGACGCGAATGTACTGCCGAAACAAACATGGGAATGCATGGGCAGACCCGCGCTACAATGTTCTCCTATTCAGTTGCGAATGGCAAACCAACATAAGATTTTGCCCATGAGAAGATTGCAAGGGGTAATGGTGGATATTGAAGGTGCGAGCATGCAGGCGGATTTTGAAGTGATAGAGATTGTCGATGAGAACAATCCCTATCCCACGCTACTAGGAATAGACTGGGCCACCAATATGAACGGAGTCATCAATATTAAGAAGCGCAAAATGATTTTTGAGAAAAAGTCGCTACGCATAGTCGTACCGCTAGATCCAGCTGAAGCAACGTGATACACTAAACCGGTGTGCGACGATGATAATGATGATGATCTCGATTACATCTACAAGATAACCGCGCGAGAACAGGATTGGGTGAACCTGACTATAGATGGAAGGATTTCGTGGGAGCGTGAAAGCTCCTACACTTTGGATTCAGACGAAGAGATAAAGTGATGACAGAATCGACTGCACGAAGTAACAACGCTTAATTGCACCATGATGGTTAGATCATTGCGCTGTGTGATAACAGAGGTAAGGGATCTGCCTACATATGACGGGTTGACAGCGGTGGAGGAATTCCTGAACAAATTTGAAAGCGCAGTACCAGACCAACAGCAGTTTGATGCTTTGAAATGGGCACTGCGCGCGACGCCCACAAGATGGTGGGGTACACATTAGGGGAGTTTTGAGGACTAGCGCAGATGCAAGAGGATGATGCACCTACGATTTGGAAAACCCCAACTAAGGATGAGAGCCAGTTACCAGGGGCAGAGCAACTTGCGTGCCCACCTTTCCCAATGGGTACATACATATGACATGTAGCTCGCACAAGCGCACACTATTCCTAGAATAGAGAACCAGAACAAAATGTAGAGGCGAAACATGCCAAGGACTATCCACAGAGAAGCATTCGAAAGGGTGTGCGAGGTGTTGAACAAGGTTCACTAGGTTAGACGCACTAACTGGGACCTGCCGGTACCAGCGGTTCGATGGGCCTATAGGACCATGTGTAAAGTCCCAACCATGAAAACAATTCTAAGGTTGAGGAACATGGTAGGGACCGTAATTTCTGAGGGGCATGTAATGATGAATCCACACATAATAGCACCTGTAGGTGTGACAATGCGCGAATCCCAGGATGAAGAAATCACAGATCTACGCAAGGTAGAACACATAAGGCTTCAGGAAACCATTTGGCAAGGGAACCTTAGACTTCACGAACTCGAAAAGGACTGGGTATGACTAAGGAAGAAAAGCATTTTGATGGATGCAGAGGTCAAGAGGCTAGAAAATGAGATCAAGCAAGAATATCTCAGTGATAAACCAAGGATGGCAAAGCAAGGTGTGGAGGATCATACCAATGAATTAGAAGACTATCGCCAAGAATTTATGAGTTTGTTGCCATGGCTAAGGCTGCATCTCACCAAATGCAGTAACCAGGGGAGCACGCTACATATAATAAAGCATGTGGGGCTGACTATCACGAGGGAAATTGAGGATGTTCTATGGACTACTATACTAGAAGGCGAGATGGAGCTTCGCACAGGTAGTGCAACCACCTGACTAGCCGTAGGAAGAACAATCTCAGCGCTCCAGGTAGTTGAAAGGGAGCGCGGGACTATAAAAGAGTCTGCTTGGGAGCTGTACGATAAGGGAGGTGCACGCAGGGTCAGCATGTCACAGGGTTCGCGCCTGCACATGGAGGGCTGCGCTGTCGCGCGAGTAGGCTGGGAAGTGACCATTGGTGTCACTATTCATGACAGGATGTTCGGTTTGAGGCCAAATGGAGTACGTAGCGGACATTTAAGACAACATTTATGGGCAATATTGTGGAAAATCTACCGCCGAAAGCATTGATGGCCCGGAATTGGGGGTAACGGTCGAATTTGAATTCAAAAGGTGCTATAAAACTCCAGGGGGTAGCCACAAGACAACACGTGTTCACTTGAGGCTTGAACAGTTGAATAGAGCATAGAGCGTTGAGCGATATTCGAGCCCCTAAGTTCGCGAAATACCGCATACAGTACAAACAAGATGACGGATACCAGGGCATGTTTGGGCTTTGAAGAAGGAACCACTGGCAAAGCCGTGCTGACCCATATGGTACATGATGTTCCCGAGGATACTGGGGTCGCGCCAGAAATCCCGAAATCCCTTCGGATGCCGAGACCAAAAAAAGATAAGAAGACAATGGGACCAGCCTGCATGTCCCCGAGGAATCCGCGGTTTGGTAAGCTATCAATGGAGGAAAAGGGAAAGGATGTCACCATTGAGTCAGATGAAGAGGAGGAGGACTTACAGGCTCTCATTGCTGAGGTAGAGGAAGAAGAAGATGTGGAGGCAGACACCCAACCGATGCGCTCTGCAGCAAAATTGCCCAAGTATGTCCCTTCACGAAATGGGAAAGCTAAGGTACCAAAGGATTTGGATGTAATGAAAAGAGCACTCTAGACCCCGCTCCTCCTTGACGGAATTACCTTTGAGGGTCCACTCCTAGGACGTGTTCCTACCCTAAAATTTGAAGATTAGGACCTCGTGGATAGTGAGAAGTCCGAGACTTAGAGACAGAGAGCCTAATGAAATAGAATACAGAGGGGCCGGTGATCACATTACAACCGCGAAAATGGCTCTGCAGTGTGGAGAAGGTTGAGTTGCTTCATTTGCTCTTGATACCACACTTTCACCGTGCGCCCATTGCCATTTTCATCATCAAGCAGCTACTTTGCCTGGTGCATGATGGGTACTTATGGCTGGAGGAGCCTATTCCCATCACAGCAGATCTCATCCACAAAATTTCTCAGCTTCCCGGTAAGGGAAAGGACCCCGCGACGATAACAGGAAAAAAGCAGTGATTTGGCTCTTGCGGAAGCCATGAAGAAAAAATTTAAGCTCGAGAAGAAGAAGAGGGGGTACGCTATCAATAGTATCAAGGATAAAGGGGTGCACGTAGCCATCCAACTCCTGGCTGGTAAGGTAATGAGAAAATGTAGCGGCGGTGAAGTACCAGCGCCGGTAGTTGCATTGGCCGAACAGTTTGTGGAAGGGGTCCAGTTCAACTGGGCTGAATTCCTCTGCGAAGAATTTTTGCTCAACTGCAAGGAAGCCCAGGAGCAGGGTAAGACCTTCCACTATGCATGGTTACTCTTGTCCATCTTACTAGTAGCGGTAGAACTGTCGGAGGATAGTTAGTTCCCGAGCATTGAGTGTGACTTACTAGAGGCCACGAAGTACGCTTCGCTCTAGGCTACGAAGGACAAGAAGCGGATTTGTGATACAAATATCTTCTGGGTGCTCATGGAGGTAAGCCTCTAGATGTGGATTAATAGGAGGTCACGCTTGTCCCCCACAATGCACAACAGTTTGCAGAGTTTTGCAGACTTCAAGGTGGACATGCACAATATTTACATCAGGGCACAAAAGGATCCGGCTTAGCAGTGGAAAAAGCTCCCATTCATAGCCACTAACGATGTGATCTTTAAAGGGTTAGAGTCATGGCCTTCCGAGTGGCGTGCCCTAGATTTGGCGGAATTGGAGAAGACAACAGCATAGAAAAGGAAGGAGGATGCCAAGCTGTGCATCACCTAGCTAGCTGAGAAAAAGCGCAACAAAAAAGTGGCAGCTGAGGTCTAGGCAGCTCATGAAGCGGCACAGGTAGCCACAGAGCAAAAGAAGGCTGCTGAAGTAGCAGCAACAACACAGACAACAGAGGCCGCAACAACATAGGAAAGGAGGGCTAGGAAGTGTCTGCAGGCCAGGATGCAAAGGACACAAACCTTGTAGAAGAGCGCATGGATCTAGGAACCACTTCGACCCAACTCAAACGGCCGCGCGTCCTAGAAATATCGAGTCCATGGAAAAAGGTCAAGGCCTCGAAGTTGGCCATTGACATGATCACATTGACTGAAGGATATCTCTATGACATTAGCAAGACGGTTCATGATGTCACCAAGGAAGCGCTCCAAGAAGTTATGATGGAGCAGCAAACTGTGTTGGGGGCCCTAAGGGCGCAACTATAGGAACTACAAGTGCAGCCCCCACAGGAAGGAACCGTGTCCACCTACATCGCAACAGGTACATCAACAACAGAACAGATGCTACGCATAAGGATGGTCAATACCATAGTGTTACTGGAAGGAGCTATAGCAGCAGCAAATGAGATCGACAGAGCTGCGGTTGGTAGGATCAAAGGACTTGGTCTCAGTTTGGCTGCCCTTCCGCTAGAAACACTGTACCAACTGCAGGATGGAATAACAACAGAACTCTGCAGCATGGAGGGTCGTGTGATACAGGTTCTGAGTGAGAAAAAGATAAACATCGAATAGCTCAGCCTGCAGCGTGATGAACTGGTATCACAGACTCAGCGGTTGGAACAGGTGGTAGACGACACTTGAAAAGGCGTCTCGGAGCTAGCCATCCAAACAAATCTACCAACAACAGAGCAGATTCATAGGTTGGAGATCGGCGTCCGTGAAGCCATAGTAGAAACGACAAAGGTTCAACTATATTTGAACCTTCAAATAGCCGAGCTGCAGTTGAAGGTGCAGCCTTCTACTCCCCCGGAAGTCAGGGAATAGTGTGCTAGCACTATCCAAATAGGGTTGGAAGAAATTGGGCGTGCAATACAAGACTGTACCAGTATGTTGGAACAAGCATTTGCAGTCCTCACATATTTGCAGGAGCACCCCAACATATAACGCCTGGAAACAGAGGCGCGCGAACTTCAGGTGCAGTACGAGAGTGCCCGAGGAACTGTGTAAATAGTAGTCCTCACTCAATGACTTGCAAAGATGCAACAAACTAAGGCACTGAAGGAGCAGGTGGATGCGGCGTGACAAAAAGAGGCAGTTCTCAAAGCGCGTCTAACCATGGATTGACGAGGCCTTCACCATCATGGTAGATATCAAAGGTAAGCTCACACATATGCAAGGGATGTACGTGCTATGGCAGGGATTTACTCCTGACAAAGAGGCTTCAGAAGAGTGCATGCAGCAGGTCCAACAAACCGCAGAGTAGTGCGTTGTGGACCTCCGAGCTGTTCGGGACCAGTTGGAGGGATTTTGTGCCAAGATCACCGCGCTGACAGAGTGACTCAAGGGTGAGTCACGATGTTTTTTCTGGGGGCCTGTTGAGCATGGAATCCCCCCTGCAACATGTTTCGGGGCTTAAAGCCCAAGTTTTGGTCAAATAATGTTGTAAGACTACGTGAATTGCGGGCGTGGAGCGCGAAATGTACTTTGAGTCATAGGGTTGTTTGCCCTAAGTTGTGTAATGTAATGTAATGTCATGTCAGCTCACCCATGGTCCACGGACCATGGGATTGTATAAATAGAGTGAGGATCTAAGTTGTAAAGATAACAAGAGATGGATTGATGTAATGATCTAGTAGTGGATAGAGAAGAAGACTAAGTGTCTAGGGTTGTAGTAGCAGGAAGAGGCTCTGCAGCTGAGTGCGTTGAGGCCTCGTAGAGTCCGCAGCTGAGTGCGCAGGGCGAAGTTGAGTCT
>APFE030659298.1:228159-273145 GCA_000404065.3 Pinus taeda
AGTAAAAAAAAAAAAAAGCCTTTTAAAAAAAGGGCATGGTGTAGAATTACCACTTTTTTAAATCAACATCAAAATCACTACTATTCTAAAACACAATGTACATAAAAAAAATTATAGTGCCAAAAACTATGCTCTAAAAATAACATGTGTGTTCTGCATCACCCCTTTTAAAAATCGGGTCACTTTTTTGCTATCTCTACAAAACGGGTAACAATATCAGTTCCTGTTTCAAAGTTTACGTTGTTTCAAGTGTTCTAGTTTGGAAATGCATGAAAGGTGAATCACATTGAGAAGTGGGATGGGTGCTCTGGCAAAACGATTATTAAGAACAAAATTCTTCATAAGTCCAATGGGTGTTGGATAAGGCTTGTTGATCACATGGGTGTTTGTAGAGTCGTAGATGAAGATTATAGTTCCTTTCATATAGTTTCCATATTGTACTCTCTATGTAATGATTTGCTTAACATATACTAAAACATATTGAGGATAACAACAACAACAAGGGTGGTTTTTTCCCGAGAGGGGGGTTTTCCCCTAGATATGCTGTGTTCCTATGTGATGTGATGATTTGTGTCTCATTGTGCATATTCATTTAAAATGTTATGGCTCTCATGTGTTGATTCTAGATGAAGTTGAATGTTCAGATCTAATGCTTATTTGTTAAGTGATGAATTAATTAATTTACTAGAGAAAAAGTTTAATTGTTATCACCACTGATTTACCCCTCCCTCCCTCAGTAGTGATCCTAGTTCCAACAATTGGTATAAGAGCATGGTTCCTTCTAGTGAAGCTTCATTGTTGGAAGGTAGATCATGGGTAACGAGGGAAGATTTGTAGTAGATGGAGTTGCTTTTCTACATGAATCAGATTATATGCTTTGGAAGGTAAATTTTGAAGCATTTCTTTTAACTCTTGATCTAGATATTTTTATCCCAATTGAATATGGTACATAAGATGAATTTAATGAGGAAGCCAAGAAGATCGTTTTGAAGGGATTGTCAAATCATGGTGTAGAAAAAGTGAGACATTGTAAGACTACAAAATAAATTATGGACAAGCTGCATAGTTTGTATGGAAGACAAAGGATTCAAGATTATGAAATTATTAAAATACCCCATTGCATTCTTGAAGAGAAAGAGAAGGATAAAAATGAATCTACATTCATAGAAGTAGCAAATCCAATTTTATCTCAAGAAGATAGTGAGAGTAGCCATGAGAGTAATGACATGCAAATCATTGATATACAAATACAACATGAGGGAGTCATCAAGGCTAATGAGAATTTGTCAAATCAACTACAAGACCGAGAAGCCTATTGGGAAAGTCTATAAAAGGAATTAGCCTCTTTGAGATGTGAACTCGAAAAGGCAAATAATGAGTTGTCTCAGTGTTGAAAGTTGGAGAAAAGCACTAAAATTTTCGATGAAATCCTCATAAGTCAAGGATCTCCACTTATTAAAACAGGATTGGGTTTTGAAGAAGAATCATGATTTGTGAAAGAAAAAGAGAAAATCAAGAACCACAAAATATAGACAATCACAAGTCCACCACATCTAAAGTCAATCAAGGATCTAGGAAGCAACATCATCAAGAGAAGCCAAAGAAGAAACAATTTATTAATAGAAACAAAGAAAAGAAGATCATAATCACAACATGCAATAGTTCATGAAGACAAGGAAACAACCAAGTTCTCATGGTCCAGCAAATCAAAGCACAAGGTATCCAAATTTATTTTACGAGTATTGTTTTTCTTGCAATCATTTTGGTCAGCATGCTAGAGAATGTAATTTTTTTGCAAGAAAACACAGTTTGTTAGATAACCCTTGTTTCAAGTGTGGAAGATATGGCCACAAAGCTCTAGCTTGCAGATATGACAGGATCACACCAACAAAAATAAAAAGGCCACCATTGAAGACAAAGAAAGTGTGGAGGAGAAAATATGAGTTGCAAAGAACTAGCTCTTCAAAGGACATCAAGGAAGAATGTTTTGATTTGAAAAAGGATATTCTACTCAGGGGGAGTAGATATTTATCTTGTGCATAATATGAGATGGCTTCAAGAGAACCCAAACCTGATCGGTGCATGTGATTAAAAAGAGGAAATTTTAGCCTCATGCATCTATCCATTTCAGGTCCACAAGATTAGTTTAAGACATACAAGGAGCGCACATGAGTCCAAGGGGATTTTTATAAGGTTGATACATTACATATCATTTTATCCTTTTGTCTCATGATTTGTTTGATAGTTGTAGCCATGTTGTGAGAGGATTATTTTTCTATTTATGCTCAATAATAGAAGTTTATGCAGTAAGCAACAATTGTCGATGGAAACATGGCATATGCTTAGTAGGAGTTTTGATATGGCTTTACAGATTTGCATGTATAACACTTATGCCACGCAAGATACTATGTCTTACATGGGAAGTTTGGTGATAGTTTGAGAGAGTGTTGTTACTCTCATTGAAACCTTCACTCTTGTACTTCATTAGAGAGTCATTTTTCACATGAGGAAGGGTCATTGATACATGCATGTGTCTTAGAAAGTTGTTGGTTGATTTTTGTGATTTGTTTGAAGAAAATTTCTACATCATTCAATACATTACTAAGTCCTTGTTTCTAGTTGTAGCATGGTCAAGAGTCCATTGCATGTATATTCACATGAGTCATGTATCTTACACTGCGTTGTCATGAAGCCATGCATCCTATTTGCATAACATTTTGGCATGAGGATCTCACCTTGAAGACTACCACATATATTTGTTAATGATGAGGATTGTGCTTGCTGGTGCATATATGATATTAAGAGAGTGTGGATGAAGCTTGTATTGCAGGTTTCTTACTTTGTTGATGACCATGGTCCATCATATGCCTAGAGGTTGTGCTACATAAGCATGCTTACATGGTTACTGTTGCTGATTGTATTTGAGTATTACTTGCATATGTTGTTGCTAAATTATTGTTTAGATCAGATTATTTCTCATGATGTATGTGTGTTGTTGGTGTCGGATAAAGCAAGGTTGTGTTGATGGAATATATAGGTTATGTCATATGATAGTTTCCTAGTGATTAGGGGCATGTTGTTTCTTACTATTCAAATAAATGGCAAATAGTGTTTTGTTACTTATTGCTACATGTTGATGGATAGTTGATGCTATAGTTCATTTTTGGAGGCTAGTGTTATTGGGGCTGCTAATTATTGATGTTGCAGATTTCTAGTTCAGGACATGTTCTAGCGAATTTTTGGAGAGAGTTGTGCTCACTCTTTTTGGCATGTAGTTATTAACTATTGATCATAGACCAAAGCCTTGTATTGCCATTGCTTAGCTTCATTGTGTTGATCGTGTGATCCATGAAATGGATTGTATGTATTTTCATGAGCCAAGATTGCCTTGTGAGAGAGTATCATGAGATTTATTTCAGCCTTGTGTTAGTGGTATATGCCATGTTTTACAACCATGTGTGGGCTTTCAAAGTTAATATGTAGCTATGTAAATTCATGTATCATTTTTGAGTCATTGGTGGAGCCATATGAGTGATGTTCATATATATAAGTGAGGAGTCATATTTCAGCCTTGAGGAAGCATTTTACAGTTACAATATATCATTATTATAGCCATGTAATATGATTATGAAGCCTTGTACTTTCATGCAATATTTATGAGTCATATTCCTTGGTTCTTTTGGAGTAGCGTCCTGCTTGTCACATGTAGGAAATTATTTGTTGCTACTCACACTACATTACTGATGATGGTCATCATATGCCTTGCTGCTATTATTCGTGGCCACCGTCTTCTTCTTTCATCAGGAAAACAAATTTCCTGGTTCTGGAAATGAGCTTACTGCATTGTTTTGTAGTAACCAAAGAAATGGTGGTAGGCGATGCTACCTTCGATATCCTGTACAAATTATTTCCCAAAGTAACAATAACAGCACGAGGCCTTGACTCATACACAACATGTCGCTTCCACAAGTATGGTTGGCCTAGTAATACATCACAAACATCAAGGGGAGCAACATCACATAATACCTCATCTGTGAAGGGCTTGATGTTGTATGGAAGGCGGAACTGCTGGCTCATGCGAAGATCCCGTCCTTGGTGAAGCCACCTGATGGTATATGGATAGGGATGTGTTGTGGTCAATAAGCCTAGCCGCTTCACGACCTTTGCCGAAATGAGGTTCTTTTGGCTCCCGCTATCGAAAATGTACTGTAGCGAGGAACCCTTTACCCACATCTGGGAGTGGAAGAGGCACTCATCCTCTGGATCTTCGGGTTCCTCCTTCTAGATCTTTGTGGTGGCGATAGTGGCATTGGGCTCTGCATTGATAATTTAATTCCCTTTGTCATTTCCCTTATCGGATTCTGACTCAGAGTCAGAACATGCATTTGATTCCGAAGCCTTTAGCTTGGCCACCAGTGACTGCTTAGCCTGACACACACTTGTGTTGTGAATGGAGCTCTTATGGAATTCACACCACTTTCCCCTGTCCCTCTTCGGCTTCGCGGTGTTGTTCTTTGCATGTGGCTTTAGCGGGTTGTCTTGGGCCACCCCGCCTTGGATTTGTCCTTTGTTATGCGGTTTGGAGGCACCTTTCCCTTGCTTCGGATTTGCAGATCCAAAGTCTCGCTTCTTCTATTTAAAACTATGCTCGATCTTGACAGCGTATCGGTACGTCATGCGAGCGAGGAGATGTCCAAGAACTCCATCTCATCCTGGATGTACCTGTGTAGGTAGTCGTGGTATTTGAGTACCAAATGCTGCTCAGAATCCTTGATACCCAACCTTGTGCGAAGGGTATGAAAAATAGTGGTAAACTCCAGCACGTCTTGGTCCATTCCCTGCCGCAGCGTGGTCCACTTTATGTATTTATCCTCATAGCTTCTGACAGGGTAGTACTGCTCCTTAATGGTAGCCCGAAATGAATTCCAAGTGGGTGTGGCTAAAAACAGTGAGGCCGTACTTTCATCCTTCTGCTCGTAGTAGGTTTACCACCAGTCCTTGACGTGGGGGGTGGCTTTGAGAAGAGCGAAAGCAATCTATTGCCGCCCAGAAAAATCATGAACAGAAAAATACCCTTCTAGCAGATTTAACCATTTATCTACGACGTCTACATCTATCTGACCCTCAAATATGGGAATTCCAAAGTTAGCTTGTACCTTAAAGGGTGTGGCTTTCCCAGAGTAGCTACTGGAAGTAGATGTGTCGCCCCTGAGTAGCCGCTGAAGGATCTGGGCAAAGTTGTCCATCATCGCATTCCTTTGTCACTCAAGGGCCTCTTCGAGCAAGATTTTGATAGGATCTCCTGCCCCCTCATCTTTGTTTTCATCTACCATGGGATGCCATTGGGATTTGTGAGGTTGGTCTTGTAAAGGTTCGACCAGTTCAAGCCCTAACTCCTTAAATCTCGGCCTCGTTGGGGACATGCAAAGAAAAAAAAGAGAAAGAGCAGACCACTTTGATACCACTGATCTGGATTTAAAAAATAACGAAACAAATTACAGACATAACCATAAATACAAAGATGCAACAAAAATAATACTTCATTTCATTAATGTAAAATAGTGAAATATGCTTACAAACAGAAGTGGAAATAAACTAGCTCGGGCGATGGTAGCTTATCTCTGAGAAGAGATGTGGCGGCTACATGCCTCTAAACTGTATTACAATGAGGGTCAAGGACCTTTTTATTATTAAACAATAAGAGAAAACCCTAAACAACCAAAACCCTAACCCGAGGAGATGTAACACCAAGATTTTATGGGCCCCGTTGGGGTTAGTTGGACAACCAACTTCCCAGGGTTGTGACTTGGTCATATTATCTTTGTTTGACGTGCATGATACCCCATTGGAAAGATATCTACGAAGAATATAACAGAAAAGATGATTTTATAAAAAAAATGTTGGCGATAGATTTCCAAAAAAACGTCGTTTAGGGCCTCAAAATGGCTTCGGAAGTTTAGGACCCAAAAAATTGCTAAAAATAGTAAATTGTGCTACAATTAAGGAAACTAAAAGATTGAAAGAAACAATGGTGGGGGTCCAAGTGGAATTGGTGGGTGGCCACCAATATCCACCTGGATCAAGATGGGATTATGTTGTTATCATTGTCTGCACTATGTTATTACTAATGGATGTATTGCAGACCTACTTTATGATGGTGATCAATTGTTTTGTTGCTGCTATTGGTGATGTTGATGGAGAGAGTGTTGCTCATGTTGATGCTGATGTTGTCACTTCCTTGGTTGAGAGTGAGGTTGATGTAGTTAGCATTGTTGAGCTGATTGATGTTGCTACTATTGTTGCTTATGATGTGTTTCTGCTCATATTATATTGATGTTATTGATGGTTATGCTCATGTTGTTGTTGAGTTGAGTGTTGTTGCTATTGGTTGAGATTGGTGTTAATGGAGAGTGTTTTGGTGCTACTCTTTCTCATGCATTCCAAAAGGAGTGAGAGCGTTTACTGCTTGATCTGCTATGTAGCCCTTGGTTGTTCAGTAGAGTGTTGATGGTTTGATGTTTGTCCCTTTTCCATTAATGTCAAAGGGGGAGTAGATGAGGAGTTCATATTTTTAGAGGTTGTTTGAATGGTTCAGCTGGGGTTGCCATCAATGCTAAAGGGGGATATTGTTGGCATTGATGTTATGATGTAGTGTTGATGATTTGCATTGATGTCAACCTGATGGCATGAGCTGTTGATATCTTATGATACAAAGATACTTGGTTTATATATTGGTTACAGACCTTAGTTCAGTGGTTGTAGATGTTGGTGCAGGTATTTTTCTTCTATGTTGATGCCTTGGCAAGTTATGGAGCTGCTACACCTAGTTGACAGTGTTGGAGACTGTCAAGTTATGTTTATGGTACTTGGTGTGTGTGTGTGGATGATATTGGCTAGTATGTCTTGTAGGGCCTATCATTGATTATTCGAAGGTTATGGAGATATTGGAATAGTTGTGGAGAATTTTGATGGCTTAAGTGATAGTGCAACTGATGGATGGCATTCAAGTCAACCTAGTTTGACTTGTGATGATTATGAAGTTGCTACAATGGATTGTTGGGATGTTGTAGAGGTTACAGTGGCTTCTTGAGGATTTACTAATGATGATCAACTAGTGGAGCAAGTTTGAGCCATTTCTGAGTAGAGGAAAGATGATTTTGAGCATCCTTTGCCATAGTCGCTTGCATGACAATGTTATGGGAGTGACTAAATGCTCTAGTTTCTGGAAGGAAAACCTATGGGAGCGAATGTGGAGTTCTAGTCACATGGATCCTATGTTGTGGGAGCGACTGAGGCATTTTATGAAAATTCCTTCATATTTCTCGTGCTTATAAGGGGTTTATTTGGTTTTCCAGCTTGTATTGTCTGGGACTCATCATGTAAAGGTCATAAAAAGGTGATTATGCTTATAGATGATGGTTAAAAGAGAATATTCATTAGTAAATGAAGTTATTGGCTTGATTGAGTCAAGAAGAATTGAACCAAACCACTTTCAACATATGAAATAAACTCCACTACATGATTGGAATTAATTGATTTAATCGTCTTCAAAAAATATAAATATGTGGAGAAAGGTTGATAATTTTGTTGGTTCTATTATATGAGAAAAGTGTAATATTGTTTTGGAGAAGCATTAGTGAGGAGTGTGAACTTGCTGAAGCAGAATGTGAATGGATGTATAGTTGTAGTAGAGACAAAAATATGCATGGTTGAAGACTATTCATATGTGATAGGGCTACAATGGGCTTTGTTAATTCATTTGTGGTTACATTGGAAAAATGATTGTTTGAGTTTATATGATTGTGATAGATTGGTTTCAATAGTGTATCATGTTTTCATATGGAAATTATGTATTGCATTGTTGAGTTTTTGCATCTAGTTTGCTTGCAGAAAAAGTATTGAGGCTATGTGAGTTGAGAATGATGTATGAATGTGAGAGAGGAGTATGATTTGAGTTTGATTTAGTGATTGATGTTTTGTGCTATGAAGATAGTGTTGTTGTGATGTTCATGTTGAACAGATAAAGTGTTTCGGTTTGAAGATGCATGAAAGGTTAACCACATAGAGAAGTATGGTGGGTGCTTCGACAAAACAAGTATTAAGAACAAAATTATTCATAAGTCCAATGGGTGTTGGAAAAGGCTTGTTGATCACATGGGTTTCTGTAGAGCCGTAGATGAAGATCATAGTTCCTTTCATATAGTTTCCATATTGTACTCTCTATGTAATGATTTTCTTAACATATAATAAAATATATTGAGCAACATAGCAGCAACAAGGGTGGTTTTTGTCCCAGAGGGGGGTTTTCCACCAGATACCCTGTGTTCCTTGTGATGTGATGATTTGTGTCTCATTGTGCATGTTCATTTAAAATGTTATGGTGCTCATGTGTTGATTCTAGATGAAGTTGCATGTTCAGATATAATGCTTATTTTGAAGTGATGAATTGATTAATTTATTGGAGAAAAAGTTTAATCATTGTGAAATTGTTATCACTACTTATTCACCCCCCTCTCTCAGTAGCGATCCTAGTTCCAAAAAAAGTAGTGCATCGAATGAATATATTTCATTTCAAACTCAAAATTTAACTCCCTCTTACATTGGAGGATAAGACGTTCTCCACCTGTAAATAATAAGTCGTCAACATGTAATACCAAATTCAAAGGCATATCTTCGATCATTTTGAAGTAGAGATTTGGATCAACATTGCTCCTGGTAAAACCAAGCTTCATCAAGAAGCTACCAATGTAGGAATACCAAGCTCTTGGGGCTTGCTTTAACCCATAAAGATATTTCTTTAGTCTACACACGAGTTTTTAGATCATGTACTTCAAAGCCATGTGGTTTCTCCACAAATACTTCTTCCTTGAGGAAGCCATGCAGAAAATATTTTTTCACATCCATTTGATGAAGAGTCCATCCCTGGCTAACAACTAGAGCCACAATAGCTCGGATGGTAGTATACCGGGAAACAGGTGCAAACATCTCATCATAGTCTATTACTTGATATGAGAGAAACCTCTAGCCACAAATATAGCTTTATATTTTTCAATATTGCCATACACACCACGTTTAATTGTATACATGCATTTAGAAGCCACAATAGGCTTATCTTTGGTCTTGGAACTACTTCCCACATATCATTACGTATGATGGAGTTATATTTTTCGACCATTGCATCTTTCCATACTAAACTTTCACTGGTTCTTCAAAAGTGCTTGGTTCAACATGAACAATGTTGCTAATGGCTAGGCCATATCCCTGGAACTTACATGGTTTCTTGCTTTCTCCGAAGGTTCCTCTGAGGGCATCATGTCTATTAGCATCTTGTAGAATGTCACAAAGCCATAATGGTCCCTTTATAGCATGAGGATCACATGGAAGAGGATCCAAGGGGTCCATGGCCTCCATGGTTTCATCAAACAAGATCAAGATCAGGCTCAAGATCTTCTTGAATTTCAAAGGGATCATCTTGTCTATCAACATTAGCAGGAGGAAGAGGAGCATCTCTTGCCTGTCCAAGAGTCATCTACATCAAATGTTACATCCTTTTTAAACTCTATAGTTCTTTGAAGATGTATGCATATTCTGTAAGATTTATAATTTTCACAATAACCAACAAAAATACCTTTCTTATCTGAAGCTTCCAACTTGTTCCTCTTTTCCTTTGGCACATGAAAATAGACAGGACAACCAAAAATCCTCAAGTGCCCAACCTCGGGCTTTTCACCAATGAATAATCATTCAAGAGTCTTTTTGTTTAAGGCTCGATCTGGAGATCTATTTTGGACATAGACAACAATGTTAACAACTTCTCCCCATAGAAAATTTGGTAGCTTTTGATCATGCAACATAACTTTGACTGCTTCCATGATAATTCTGTTCTTTCTTTTAGCCACACCATTTTTTTCTAGGTTATATGGTACGATGATCTCTTTTTTTTATTCCATCTTCTTTGCAAAAGTCATTGAAATCATTTGAAGTGAACTCTCCTCCATTGTTAGATCTAAAGATTTTAATCCGCTTTCTAATTTGTTTTTCTACTAGAGCTTTGAAGTTTTTGAACAAGTTAAATGCTTGAATTTTGTTTTTCAAAAAGAAAATCCATGTCTTTCGAGCAAAATCATCCACAAAGATTATATAATATAAGTAGCCACCAAGAGAAGTTATAGGCATAGGTCCACATAAATTAGAATGTGTAAGATGAAGTACATAAATGGTTGTGCTTTTGCTTAAAGGGAATGGTCCCTTTACATGTTTTCCACTTGTATGAGTTTTAAACTTGTACATAAATTACATGCAAATGGATTATTCAAATAGAAAAAATATAAAATGATGAGAACATAGAACAAATATATATAGTGATTTTCCCTTGAATCCCAAAACCAGGACTACCAGATTGATTTTTCATTATATTCCTTTCAATTTTACAATACACATATATGCATGTCGAAGCATTCATAAACCCCAATCCATTAACCTTGGGTTAGAACATAACCATAGTTCCCTTGACCGGATCTACAAATTACCATGGGAATAAAATCATCATACACAAAAACCATGTGCAAAACTGCCTAAAACAAATTTCTAGGGTGCTACCCCGAACCCCAAAAACTTTATTCCAGGGCTAGTCATGGAAAGCATATAACACATACCTAACAACTTGCACACCCTTGGCAAACCCCATCATGATCGCTCTAATCTCAGGCATTCTAAAAACCATCTTTCTCAAATGAGGTAATGCTTTATAGTGCAGATGATAGAACCTTCAGTGCCAGAGTTCACATTGATGATTGTTGTCATGAATCAGTGCATGGATTGGTCTTCCATTGAATTTATAAAGACCTTCAAACATCAATCCCAGAGTGAAGGCATTTTTCATACTAGACCTCATTGGCCAAGAGAGAACTTTTCCATTTATGAAAGCAAGTTTCATTCCTTTGTCTTTTAAGGAAAATATGCATACACGATTCTTTTTCAAACTAGGTACATACAAAACATCTTGAAGAGGTATAGTTTTACCTTAATCTAGATGAAAAGAAATAGAACCAAATCCCTTTATAGGATATGTAGAGTTATCACCAAGAATGATTTTCAGATTTGTCTCCCTCTCAACCAAATTTGTGAGAAATTTTAATAACCATTAAAGTGCCTTGAAGCATCACTATCAACCAAACAATTGTCACAAGAATTTGCAGGAAAGGAAATAGAAAAGAAAAAAAAGAAAGTATTGTGATTGTGTTTCAGCTACATTATTATCATACATTGGGTTCCTTGAACTCTTGGAAGAATGGTAGAAAACAACATGAGTTTCTGTTCTTATTCTATAATCAAATATGAAATTGTTTTTATGATTGTTGTAGTTGTATCTCAGTGCTCTTCTATTTTCTGGAAAATCACGAGTATAGTGGCCATGCTTATGGAAATTATAGCATTAAACGTTTGATAAGTCCTGTTCCATTTATAGGAACTGTTGGATCTAGGAGCATGATTTCTTGAAAAGTGATGACCTTTTTTTCCCTTATGCTTCTTGCCTTGGACAACAAAGTTAGTAGGTTCTCCCTCTTCATGCTTGGGAATTCTTCCTCTGGAAATCATTTTGACCTCTCCTTGACTGCACTTTCCCAGGAGCTCATCAAATGTGGAAACTTATCATTATTGCTAATGGTAGTAATAAAAGTTTCCCAAGTTGGAGAAAGACCTCCAAGTGTAATCAACATCAACTCTTTATCAGATACAATTTCACCAACAATTGACAACCGATCCCCTATTTTTGATATCCTTGTGAAGTATGCTTGAATGGTCTCTCCATTGTTCATCTTAATGTCCTTGAGATGATTCTTCAAAGCAAGGATTTGACTCAGGTTACATACTTGATACATTCTAATAAGCTTGTCATACATTTCCTTATATTTCTTAAACTTGGAGACATAAGTGATGAGATGGTCTCCAAGAGAATCATGGATAATATTCTTTGGTTTTAATTCTCCCTTCTTGAATCTAGCCTTGACAAAAACATTCAAATTTTCTAGTGGTTCTGCTGCCTGGCCTTCTAGATATTTTAGTACATCATGTTCTTCAAGAGTAATATCCAATCTTACCTTCCATGGACCAAAATTCAAAGCATCATTCACCTTCTCTTCATTCTTGAAGTAAGAAGAATACTTCTTGATCAAGTCAAACAAATTTTAGCAGCAAGTAAGATTTATTTAAAGTATTTTTTTTTTCAAAAGGAGTAATAGCTCTTATCTTCTTGGATAACAAATTTTAGTAGTAAGTAAGATCTCTTCAAAGTAAATTTTTTGCAAAGGATTGTTAGCTCTTATCTTCTCGGGCAACAAATTTCAGCGATAAGTAAGATCTCTTTGAAGTAAAATTTATGCAAAGGAGTGATAGCTTTTATCTTCGTGGGCTTGTCTCACCAAAACTTTGATACCATGTTGAAATTCTGATGTTCTATGCTAAAACAATTACATATTCCAAAAACTTCTTTCTGCTGCAATATTAGTTGACCAATTATAGATAGAAC
The DNA here is from genome assembly GCA_000404065.3 of Pinus taeda. NCBI lineage: Eukaryota > Viridiplantae > Streptophyta > Pinopsida > Pinales > Pinaceae > Pinus > Pinus taeda. The sequence continues at coordinate 240,689 of APFE030659298.1, forward strand.
ATAAACCAATTGCATAATAGAAGACAACCAAGAACAAAATGAGACACAAATAATTTAGCTCCAATGACCAAGGCAAAACCTACATGGGGGAAACCCAACTAGATTCTTCTTCTATTAGATATCAATTCTTTAGTAAGGATATAGAGTACAATGAGAGATAAAGAGAGTGAGTAAGTTCACCCAAATCTAAACAAGTTGTAGCTTGAAGATCACTGGTATTAGTAGTAAATGCAAACATTGAATCAACCTTCCCTTCAACTGTATCAACACTGAAACACTAAAGCAATGAATCAACCTTGTCTCACCAAGTTCTTCTCTTACTCTTGAATTCCCTCTCTATCACAATCTTCTTCAAGTCCCTCCAACTCTCTCTCTCTCTATCAAGTTTGAATTATTCTTTCACAGTGCACAAGTAGTAGTAGTCAGGTGAGAAGACATGAGACACATATATAGGAGGAGAAACGAACTCTGTCATAAAGGAGGAGCAATACACATGCCTTGGAAGAGTAACATATAGCATTTAGGGGAGTGTAGATCATGCCATTAAGGAGAGAAACACACGCTTTAGTAATTTCTGCCATTAAGAGAGGTGTGCATGCGTTGGTTAAGGAGAGTGCAACATATGCATTAAAGAGAGCGTAAGAGGAAATTTTTATGACAAACCTTTAATGAGTGTAAGAGGAATATGCCATGTCTTTAGTGAGTGTGTAAGAGAGAGTGTAACGTATCATTAAGAGAGAGAGAGAGAGAGAGAGAGAGAGCGCCATGTGAGTCATCAAGGAGAGAGGTGCGAAGTGATTGAGGTAATGAAGCTAAGGTGACTTGTAATTCCTTTTAATAATAATATCATAGTACCATAAAGGATAATAATAGTTATAATAATAATTATAATAATAATGTTGATGATTAAGTTGAGATTGAACTATTAGGATTGACTAATGATAAGTTAATATTTTCCTTCAACTATATTTTATTACCAATTAATGCAAGGTGATTTACTATTTTTGGAAAGTCATACTTGAGATGCAAGACATGACTTTCTATTTTTAGAAAGTCACTCTAGAATTGTTACAAATGCGATTTTATTTAAGGAAATTCATCCTTGAGCTGTCAATTTTCAACAATTCCCCCCTTTAAATAGGTTATATTCCACATGAATATCATGGATTCTCATAAACCTACCCATGGTATTTTAGTTTAATTTTTTTTTTTATTTGAAGATAGGGTTATTTTTATTTTATTTTGAGAGATTCAAAATGTTTAAAGGACATTACAACATGTCTACCATACTGAGCAAGAGAACCTCTTGCTCAATTATCAATGTTATGCATATCATATTAAATATTAAATTGAAAAATTTTATAAAAAATATCACATAAAAACTACATATTATGTATTACCATGATTTAATAAAATCAAAATAAAAATCTTTCCATATGTAAAAATGCGAAATTTATACAAATATAAATAATATTATTAGAACTATATACGTTCATTTGAATCTAATTCTACTAAACATAAAGAAATATTAAATTCTAAAATACAAATCTTTTATTTACATTTAAAAAAATTTCATCCTTTAAATATATACAATTTAATAAACATTTAAAAAATCAATTTTTATTTATAAATGTAAAATTAAATACTAATTAATTTAAAATCAAAACAAAAAATTCAAGTTTTCTATTTTATAGACATAGAATAACAAAGTTGCATTTATCAATAAAAATATAATTTTTCATTATTCAAAATATATTTGTACATAAATAATTCAACATAATTTTTTAAATATATTTAAATTATACCTTTTTGAACCCGTTATATTATTAATTTAAACAAATTCCTTAAATTTAAAATTATGTTCGGATAAAAACAAATTTAAAAACATAATTAAAAAATCAAATATTTAAATTACACTAAAACTATAACCATATCCCTCCAAAAACCAAATTCATCACGACCTTTTATTACCCACCGACTTAAGATATTCAAATAATACTATCCACTTATGGTCCATAGTTTTTAAAATAAAAGAAAATAAGAGGCTTGGATGTCAAAAGGCAAGATTGAATTATCGTTAGATTGTACGAATTATCTAAAATATGTAAATTGGACTGACAAAGAACAATCCTTCATTAAAAAGAAAAAGCATATTTTAAAAAGATTTCGATGACAACTTATACAATTAAGTTCAATTTTAATTCTATCCACAACATAAAATATTTAATCAGCTTTTTAGATATTACAACCAAATCTCAAAGATTGCAATCTATTTGATTTGATTTTATAATGTATAAGGCCCCACAAAAACATATTATATACATATATGTCTAGCACATTTTGCATAGAAATTGATATTTGTGACATGTAATTACTTAATATAGGTCACAAAATTTTAAACATATCAATCAAATCTAGGCTAAAGATTATAGAAGTTATCCATGGTTCATAGGGTAGGGTATTGATATTCATGTTTTATATTTTACCTTCTTAAAAATGATTATAAAAATTATATAAGTTGCACGGTATTAAGATCCATGGTTCATAGGGCGGGGTATTGATATTTATGGTATATATTTTACATTTTTAATTATTAATATAGAAGTATATAAAGTTTTGATTATTAATAGAGAAGTGTATAAAGTTTTAACTAATTTGGAGGGTTAATTTAATTATGATATTAATAGATGATAATATATCAAAATGAGATTAAATAGAGTTTTTTTTATTTATTTTGATAGGTAGCAAAAAAATTTAGATTTGAGAAGGGTTGAGTTTACAATACACTGTTTTTTGATGAGCATATTTTTTGATTTATTTTATATATTATATATATATATATATATATATAACGTTAGGAATTCTAATGTTAGTTTAAGTGTTTATGGTAGTGATTAAAAGTATTTTTGGGCTTAATTTTTGACGGCTTTATTTTTTTTTTGTCTTAGTATGCACCTTTTTCTTTTACTTAGCCATTTAAAAATTAAAAAACAATATTCTATATATATATATATATATATATATATATATATAAACATGTAAAAAATAATAAATGAAATTGGCTTGCCATCTCTACCCACAACCCTTGGTGGTTGGGCTGGGGATGGCAGGCCGATTTCGGAATTGGCTGCACCCTGCCTAGCCGCCAAGAGAATCAGCTAGCACCCCCCCCAGCCACAAGGGCATGGGGCAAGGGTGGCAAGCCGATTTTATTTATTATTTTTTAGTGTTATATATATATCGGGTTTGAATTTTCATTGTTTATGTGTTAATTTGGTTTATTTAAAAAATGTTTATTTTTTGGTTTTTTTCCTTGTTTTTTATTATATTTTTATATTTTTTGTAATTTTCCTTTCTATTTCCAATGGTTTTTAATTTAATTTAATTTTACTTAATTAATTATTGTTATTTTTTGGGTTATGATTTATTTTATTTTTAATGTTTGTTTTTTGTTTTGTTTTACTTTCTTGATAGATTTATTTATTGTTGTAGGGGTTGTGCCGATGTTCAACTACCAACCAACCCCAATATGTGTCAATTTCCAGCTTTCGTTACAATGAATCAAGTTTGCCTCCACTATGTGTTAATTTGATGGTCAATTGTAAAGTGTCAAGCACACCCCCATTATGTGTCAACTTTTTTCACGGAGAAAAAAATAGCTGCATTTTTATTTAAAAAAGTAGTACATTAGCACAAATTACATAGATATACTAGGGATAAGAGTTCCCGATGATCACCATTAAGATACAACAAAATAAAATAAACGAGTAACCTAATTAAGACAAAACAAGGACTATGAAAGCTAGCTGATAGACAGCTCCGCATACTACCTACTACAGTCATATAAGAAAAGGCCAAAAAAACAACAATCTCATACTCCCCCAATCAAAGGGAGAAAAACCCAACATGGCTCAGAGAATCATTAATCAACAACGTATATTGAACATAGGAGCCAAAGAGCATCCTTGCTTGGACAAGAGGTCTACCACTGAATTTTGCTCACAATAAATGTGTGAGAAGGAAATTATCCTGAAGGACATCTTCATATCACGAATAAGAAACATCCAATGATGAATTCGAGGAGGATAAAAGGAAGAAACGCCCCTGGTCCAATTGATAACAATATCAGTCTCCATAGATGTCAACTTCCTCAATGTCTAGCCAAGAAGCACAACGACCACAATGCCAACAATTTTGCCCTGCAATTAGAACCAACCCCACTGAACCAAGAGAAATGGTAGGAGAGCCCTCGATCAAGGACAATGAACACTCTGCAACCACACTAACCATCTTGTGAAGCTCCATGGAAAAAGGAAACAGGGGAAGACATTCCAAACTCATGCTTAAAACAGGTTCTCGAAGTTCGCTTGGGGCGCTAAGGGCCTATTTTTTAGATGTAGGCCTGAATTCTAATGCAGGTAAGACTCACATCCATAATTGACTCTTCAAATACACACGCATTTTTATTTCTCCAAATTGCCCAGAGGATATACAATGGAAGTGAACCATACTCATGCTTCTTCTTGAACCAGAAATATAAACAATCACTAATAGAGGTTCTGACCATCGACGAACTCAAGTTAAAGTAAAGGGAGACCCCCTGCTAGAACTCAACAACAAAATGATAGATCAGAAAGAGGTGTAGGACATCCTCCTCAACCTTCCCACACATCGGGAAAATGCCAGGACTCGTGAATCATATTTTGGAAAGGTTCTCCCATGTTAAAATTTTGTTTGTATATACTAGTTAAGTAAAACATTTGAGTTTAAGGGAAGCCTCCCAAGTCCACATATTAGACAACCATAGTGGCTAGAAAGCATAACCCTAGTTCAGAGAGTTGTAAGAGTACACCTCTTTGGCTAAGATGCTTCCGTTAATATCCTTTCCACCCCACATAAGACGATCCAATTTTTTTGTCAAAACAACCCCTGCTTGACATAGATTGAACCTATAATGTTCCCATTCTGCTTCCAGTCAAGATGGACGGTGGAGGTCTGAAGAACTAGGCCATGAGGGAGAGGAAAGGGAAGAAAAATCACCAGGGGAAATATGTACCATATAGTATCTACCCTATTTCATGGAAAAATTGTAATGCATTCACTGAGAGGAGATGTCCCTCGGTCATACCTTTTATAACATCAAGGCCAATGGTGACCCTGCCTCCCCTACCAACTTCCCACCTCAAGTTAGTGCATACCCAAATTTTAGGCTTCATCAAACTGTGCCAAATGAAGGAATCTTTCTTTTTTCAGGAGCACCAGGGAAAACCCAATCTTCCAAATTAGAGTTGTAAATATATTTGTCTTTAATAATCCGATGCCAAATACCATCACCTGTAAGAGCCCTCTAGATATTTTTTATGAGAAGGGAAAGGTTGAATATTTGAGAGTCACGAATGCCCTATCCCCCATCATCCACATCCCTTGTGAGAGATTTTGGGCTGGCTAGATGAAATTTTTTCACCTTTCCAACTCTGCTCCATAAGAAATCAACAATAATGGCATCAATTTTGCGAATGAAAACCTTTGGTAGGTGGAACAGGTGCATCCAGTAAATTGATATGCCTTACACGACAACTTTAACCATCACAAGCTAACCTCCTAAGGATATCTTTTTATGCTCCCATAGGCCCAATTTGTGCTTGAACTTATTAATAAGCCAGTCCCAATCATGGTTCCAATAGTAGTTTGGTTTTATATTGAAACTCAAATACTTGAAACCATCAGAGAGTGATTAGGCATTGACACTGAAAAGATTGGAAATCGCCTTAGTAGTCCTCACATCCACCATGTTAGATATGAGTTCAAATTTGTCACAATTCATGAAGATACCATAGGCTTTACCAAAATTAGACAAAATGTGATGAAAATCCTACCATTCCTGAATTTGGGCACGTCCAAGGCAAAGAAGGTCATCCACGAACATGAGGTGGGTGGATCTTGTGCTTCTGGGCACCCTGCAACCCTCGATAAGACCATTTGTCATTACATCATTGATGCCCCCACTTAGCCCATCTACAACCAAGATGAATAGAAAATGAGAGAGCACACATCCTTGGTGTAGGCCTTAAGATATCTTAAAGAAATATGTCGATTTTCCATTAATCACAATAACCAAGTTTACAGAGGATACACAATTCATAATCCATGTAGAATGCATTCCCTCTAGGCCTATCTTGTGAAGAATCAATCATAGCAAGTTCCAGTCAATCATATCATATACTTTGATCAAATCTATTTTCATGAGGTACACCTCCATATTTCGGGTTTTGATTGAGCGGATTCATTCTTTTGCAATTCACATTGCATCTTGTATATGTTTATTTGTAAGGAATCTAAATTACTCAAGAGAACTATGAGGATAAATTATATTTTTGAATCTATTAGATAATAATTTGGAGATAATTTTATAGATTGAATTACATAATGTAATAGGTCTGAATTCTTTGAAAGAATAAGTGTTTTTACATTTAGGTACCAAAGAGATGAAATTAGTGTTGAATACACCTCTTATATGGCTTGTCCTTTATGATTCCTCTTCCATTTATACCAGATCAAATCCCATAATGTCAAAAGAGTGAATGAAAAATTTAATTGGCTAGCCATCAAGGGTGAGACTTTTAACTTTCACCATGGATTTCATAATTGTGAATAATTCCTCTTGCATGACTGGAGCATCTAATAGATCAGTGGCCTCAAAATCCACCATACAAGGGAAGTGATTTGCAATCTCCATTTTTGCTTTTGCATTATCCAACTGTGAGGCAGAGTATAGGATTTTAAAATAGCGCCTAGCCTCCCTTCAGATGTCCTGTTGTGATGTGAGCATATTATTCTGACTTTTTGTGATGTTCCAGATATAATTTGTTTGTTTTCTTTTTGAAGCCACCCTATGGAAAAAGCAAATGATTTGATCGCGACCAACAACCCAAGCAATTATTCTTTCATTCTCCAATGATCTTCTTGAAATTTTAATAATTTGTCTCTTTTTGCAGATAGTTCAATGGTAACTCTCTTTGTACACTCTTAAAGACAATTTGGTTTTGTAATACCAGTCATTTCTGCAATTGTTTGATCGATGAGGGCTAACTCCCTGTTATGCTCCAATTTTCTCTTTATGATCCATTGTATGACCATAGATTTCAGTCTTTTCAACTTGAAAGTTAATTTCTCTATGTGATCTTCTATGCAATACTCCAAATGTTGGGACCAAGAATTTTTAACCAAATCTGCAAAATCATTTTCTTTGAGCCACATATGATTGAATTTAAAAGCTATGCCCTTCATCTCATATTCCCCATTCCACTCTAAGACTATGGACTCGTGGTCAGATACGTTTATAAAGAAATACTTTGATTTCAACTCTTTACATCCTTCATATATTGACAAATTAACAAGAAAGTGGTCAAGTCTCTTTGTTATTCCATCCACACCAGTCCACCTATTCCTCTAGGTAGGGCAAATATCCTTGAGGAGATTGTGTGCAAAGAGTTCTTTGAAAATATATATAAGCGGACTAGGATTGCTTTTTTCACCCCAAACTTCCCTCTCTTCCAATGTAAGATTCATAACCTAAGCCAAAATGAGGTTATGCATCTCTAATAGACCACACGAATCTAAATTCTCCCAATAATGCCTTCGATTGGAGTAGGAAGCATATTTATTAACAATATGAATCTTGGAACTTGTACCACTAGAGAATCCATTTGAAATGATCCCTGCCCTAAATTTGTATGCTTTGAATTGGAAAAGATTGGGGTTCCACATAGTCGCCAAGCCCCCAAATTTCCCAGATGCAATTGTAGCACATACCAACCATGAAGGGCAAATTTTTGAGAGCAGATCCCTAACAAATACCTTTTCAGACATAGTTTCTTGTAAGATCACAATTGACGATTTGTTTGTGAATATAATATTGTGCAACGACCTTCTTTTTGAGGCAGATCCCAAGCCTCAAATGTTTATTGATATAATATTCATCATGTGGGCATATAAGTAAGATAATCACCTCTAAGGTCCTATGATTTAGAAGAGTCATTTATGCATAAAATACGATTGGAGGAGCCAAGGTCAAATAGAGGATAGAGAGCCTCCTCTACAACTTCAGAGAAGAAAAAATTAAGATCATGTCCCACACCAGTATATGACAAGATTTTCTTATATTTAATACCCTTATTCTTGGGTGATGAAACATTCTTCCTCTAGTTAGGATTACTGTGTATTTTGATCCAAAAGTAAGGGCCTTTTGGTCGATAGAGGATCCAAAGAGAGAGATCCATCTTGGTCTTTGGTGACCAGATCCTGATCCACTGACATAGAGGATGTTATTGTTCCCGATAATGAGCCAGATGAGAATTTGTCATTGAGTTCGGCTTGGAAGCATTATCATTAAGATGGGTCAATTATTTTGGTCCTGAAAGAGCAATAGTAGAATTTGATGACCGACCCCGAGCTTTCTCTCCCCAACAAGTAGGAAAAGAATGTGTCACAAACTTATGAGAGATATCCATGTCTTGGCACTTGTGAGTTGCAACAGGAGAAATGAAAGCTCTTGCATTACCATCAGATGTGATATGCATATCATGTGACGTTGAGGGGGCATCAATAAATATCGTGGAAGATTTGTTGGTATGATCAACATTCAAAAATACTACTTTTCTCTCCATACTAGGACAAACACCACCAAGATGCACCAGGCATGAAGCAATCAAGTGTCCTATATTACGACATCCCATGCCCCTAAATGGAATGCCCCAGAATTCCACTTACTGGAAAATGGAAAAATGCCCCCAACATATGTCCAGAGTTTCATGCAATCCCTTGAGTAATCCACCACGACCAAAAACCATGCAACTCTTTTTTCCAGTAGATCAACGATACCGTCTTCCACATAAAAAAATCTTTCCAATATTTGGCGATTGTCAATATTACCTTCTTTGACCAGAGTTCCAAAGGGAGGCCAGGAAGTTTGGCCTATAAAATCTTCCTTTTTGGAACTTCTTTAATTGGGTCGAAACTCGTAGTCCATCTCTGAAGACATAGAAAACCTTTGCCTTTTACCCATGGGAGAGAAACAATTTTTTATGCGTCTGCAACCTCCAAAAGTTGAAACCAAACCAACCATTTATCATAACACTTACCTTGGACCTATACCTATTTTCTAATATGGGTGACCAACATTTGTTTACCCATTCCTTGATCTGAGCCCCCGACATTTTAATTTATTCTCATCTTCCCACCAATACTCATTCTTTAAGTCTCACATCATCTTCCCAATATACATCCACACCAAGAATAAGTTTTTGGACTTTTGAATCAACTTTGATTGGTTTCTTACCTCGATATCTGGGAGATATCGACTTATCCTCTTTGCCTTTTTGACCCTCGTTATTAACCCCAAGAGATTCCTTAGGATGAGACTCTGTAGAAGGAACATGAGATGAAAGTATGGGGGATCCACACCCCCTGTCAGTGAATTCCTTTTCAGTTTCTATGGTGACATCAATCAAACCATCCATGTTAGTAATATTGTTGATCACACATGTTATGTCAACCATTTTCAATGGGATACTCACTCTCTCTCCTTTTCCTACTAGCCAAAATTTAGTGTCAATCAGCACAAGTGTTATAACCCCGCTTGAAAAAAGCACCAGGAGATTTATTTACCACTATATCGAAACTTTTGGTGACTTCCTTATTACCACCTTTACTGGTTAGAATTGAAAACTTGATCACTCCCTGACCCCCACTATAGCATAGATCAATAGATATTATTTTGGTCAAATATGGTCCACTTTAGAGAATTGGAAATGTTTTATTCGAAGATGCTAATGCCACATCCCAAGAGATTGGTGGAAAAGGATTCATGAGTCACTGCTATAGTGTATATCTCCAAGTGCATGTGGGCCTGCCGCTTCCCCAAAGATATTGTCCAATTCGAGCCCCGACTGTCTGGTGATGATCACAAGAGTTAGAAAAAAACCACACTCCTAAAAACCGTACCCTCAGATAGGTATGAATGGCTTAACTCAATAAAGAAACATCATTCAAAATCTAGTTGTTTGAGACATCTAAACATGCTAATTAAGGAGATCCAGGATACAATCCAACCATGGTATGAATGATAGTGATTGAATAAGAGAATGATTTCTCTGACAGAGAAGACAAATCCTAAGGCAAATATTTTAAGTACATTCCTAGCTCCCAAAAGCCACCAACCATAAATGGGCTAATCTCATTCACTAAGACCCACCCAACCTATTAATTGTTTTGAAAATTTGAATCTGAAAGAGAAGTCTTTCAAAATATGGTTGGTCGATATTATCTTAACATTCCCAATAAGGAGATACAGGATGCAATCTGACCATGGTATGATTGACAAATATCTAATAAGAGAATGATCTCTCTAAAAATGCTAACAAACCCTGAGACAAATCTTCTAGGTGGATTCCTAGCACCCAAAAGACACCAGCCATAAATGGGCCAACCTCCTTCACCAACACCCACCCAACCAATTAATTGTTTTCAAAATTTGAATCTAAAAGAGTGCCACCACCAATCACCACCAATTAGGGATAGAAATTGAAACCCATGGGCTCCATATAAAAAGCACACCTAGAAGAAGAAAAACTTCTTTACTAATAAAAAAAAAATTAATAATATCAGCCACCTTTTAACATGTAGGGGTTAAGTGTTGTGCAACACATAACCTATAAACAATCTAATAACCAACTAACTGGGAGAGGAGATTTTGACTGATGACTTCCTTCAATAGTTTTAATAACCTTCTAGGAAACATACAACACAATAATGATAGACTCTACACCAACATAGACTACACCAAACCCAATAGTAATAACATCTCTAACCAAAGCATTCTTTACTTAATTCAGCATGGTTATCTATCAGTTGCTTCCCCCATGTACAAAACATCATGACCAAGGAACTCCCTTAGAAAGAATGGTTCTTAGTAAGTGAATGAAAGAGATCGTGGGGCATTTCCATACCTAACATTTTTGCGCACCTCCACTAGATTATTTTCCTAAAACCCTTGATCTCCTTCTGAAGAATCATATCAAGCTTCCTCTATTAATGGAGGCCTCTTGATTTCATCATTTTTTCGGCCTTTAGAGTGTCCATAATGGTCAGAGCAATAATGAAAATCACTGCAACTATCATCCCTACCAGTTGAAAGTGTTAAGTCACATTTGAGGGTGCCATTTTATGTCATGAATATTCGACACCCTCTCACCATTTCCTGAGAGTCATGCCGACCTCCCAGTTCCAGCATTTGCTTTCAGACATGACAAACTATTCATAATCATTCAACAATTTGGGAGTATTGCAAAGCCCTATCGTCTTAGGCTAAGATTTTAAGTTTTTGTTGCAATTTGTCAAGTTGTCTTAGGCTAAGATTTTAAAAGAACTATAGTTTTAACACTCAGTATAATGAATTTTTGATTTAGGTATTTATTTTTAAGGTTTAATTTAGTCATGATATTTGATCTCAAAATATGTTGAAAATCTAATGTTTGTTCTAGACATGATATATATATTTTTTAATTCCATGGTTGAAAAATGTTGAAATTTTAAGGTTTTTTGGAGTCGTGATATTTTATCTTTAATGCCATGGCTGAAAATTATTGAAAATTTTAGGTTTTTTGGAGTCGTGATATTTTATCTTCAACGTATTTTTTTTGTTTTGTTTAGAAATTTATAATTTTATTCATATTGAGTAAAATTACATGTTGTAGATGCTGAAACAACATATGCTTTATCAAAACTTGTCCCGTTGGAAACATGATCTAAAATAATTTACTGTCTATCTATGCTTTCCTACCTTTCTTTTTTCCCACTTTCCGCCAACCTTCATTGTTGGGCGTGGCTGTTACAATAGACATTTGTGCTTCATTTGTGGCAGCCGAGATTTCTTTTTCAGAATCTGAACTTTCTGTAGAGTGTGCTCACTTGCTGCCTCCAATTTCTTTCCCTGGGATGCGTTTCTCACTTTGCTGCTGTGGATTGGTTGTCTTTGGAACTATTGCAGATTCAATCTAATTTTCATCATTTTGTGGGTTGTGTGGAATGCATTTTTGGCTGAGTTCTGGATTATTTCCTGGATATTCTGCTTCTTGAAATATGTTGGTAGTTTCTGTGTTTTTTTCCTCTTCTATGTCGTCTGTCCATGTGGCTAAAAACTACCCTCCTTTCGGCTTTGGTGGCTATCTTCTTTTCCTGTCTTTTTTGTTTTGTGGGCAGGCACTTTATACATGACCAGTTTTATGACATATGTCACATCTGAAGGTAGTGTTTTCATAATCCAATGGCTAGGCCCATTGCTTTTCATTGTGGAGTAAGAGGATGTGGCCTGGTAATCCTTGACTGAGATCAACCTCCACATAGATCCTGGAAAATGTATAGATATCCTTGGAAATGTGCTCATTGTCTACTTTTAAGAATTTCACCAAGGCATTGCCAATGCCTTCTACTACTCTGATGTTCCAAAAGTGCAGAGGTAGGTTGTATAGCTTTACCCACACGGGCATTTTGGAAACCACCATGGTGTTTGGGTCAAATTTCGGAAACCAAGATGTCATAAAAAGACCAGCATTACCCCAGAACCATGGTCCCTTGTTCAATGCATATTCCTTGTCATTTACTGTGTTGAATTTGACAATAAAAAACCCTTTTGAACAGAGGTGGGTATCACAGTTTTTTGTCCATATGGAGTAAATCCATTGATGAAGGGCTTCTAGTTTGGGCCAAAAACCATTAAACCTGCATATCACTGCTTTAGATAAATAATCAACATGTATTTCATTTACCTTGGGTATAGAAATTGTTAATGCAGGGTTTTGAGTTGTTTGCTTGATGATGTAGGCACCAGGGGTTGTAGCTTGCTGTTCTATTTGTGCTTGAGATTCCATCTTCCCTTTTATTGCATCTTTAAAGGAAACAAGTCCTTTTGAGCTTGTGCCAGAACAACCTCTACGGAGTCTTGTGCTAAGGCAGATGGTTGAGTCATTGCCTATGTCGTATTCTTTTAGTTTGTGCTCCTCCTGTAATTCTTGTCCTATGTAGATCAGGAGTTGTTTGTAGGGTGGGATTCCTGTCTGTCTTGTATCCTCTGTTTAAGTGTTTTTATCTCCTCCCATCTACCTATCTTGATGCATACTGTGTTACCTTCCATAGATCTGATAAAGAGGGTACTTTGTTTACCTTCGATCATTTTAGGAGCAGATGCTTGAGGATCCAAAGGTGGGGTGTTTGCTTGTTCCTGCACAATCGTTGCAGCTCTCTATTGCCGGATCTGATCTACGATCTGGGGCTATGATCCAGAGTGTCGAGGAGACTTTCTGTGAGCAGGCCTCCAGATTTGGGTTTGGTGTGGGTCGTTCTGTTTGTTGAGCACCAGATCTATTGGATCAGTGGCAGATCTGAGGTTAATACACCATTTCGAAGCCCTTGCGGTTTCAGGAAGCACTTGATCTAGGGTATGGTATCGGATGCCCCAGAAATTGTTCAGCTCTGGCGCCCTAAGGTTGTTCACATAACAGGCTCTACCCTTAAGGGTTGCATTAGTCTGATTTGCGCCATCAGTTGCATGGTCATCCTTTGATGCATTCTGGTTGTGTTCAGCTCCCGATCCAGATCTGGGCATGTCCTTCAGTGTGGGCGGGTAGTCTGGGATCAGAACCAGCAAGAAGGGGAGACTAATTCCTTTGCGGATTTGATGGCCAGATAGGCTGCAGGATAGAAGATGGCTCTATTGGCCCTTTTAGCAGATTTAGAGTGGAGGCGTTCTGTCTGAGCTCTACAGCTGCTGCGTTCGCCCACGTCATTGTTCCCTCTTCAACGATCTGAGAAACACTTCTCCGCCTCCTAGATCCGAAATGCCATATAAGTATAGCGTAGCCTGAGATAAAATTTTGAATAAAGTGCATGGAAGGCTAGATTGCCAGATCCCGTGCTGGGCTGCTAGACCTAGCACTATGGATGCTAGATCCAACATTCTGAGCACCGAAAATCCCTTGATCTTGGGGCTGATATTGTGCAAAAACGACGGCTGTAAAAACCCTTACCATCCCTTTCGTGTGCGCACCATTTCCCGCACGCCCTTTGCTTATCAAGTCGCTCAGATGGTCGTTTCTGCATCCCATCGCCACCTCTCGAGATGTTGTTCCGCCTTCTGCCTACCCCAATGGGTTCTTTGTTCGGGCCATGGGCCGTTCTGCAAGAGGCTGGAGCATCATGCAATCATTGAGTCTGCTTCTGCTCGATGGCTCCCTTCCCTTGTGACCTGTGAGCAGGCCTGTTGATGCACAGGTGATCCTCGGTGCTGCCATCGCAATCCGATGTTAGTCCCTAAAAAAGCCCTCGCCCTATCTTCAATGTATTATTGTGAGTTATTGGAATTTTAATGATTTTTGGAGTCATGACATTTTATTTTTAATGTCATTGCAAAAAATGTTGGAATTTTAGCGAAAAAGAAAAGCGTTGATGCCAACATCAACACTTTTTTATTTTAAGGTGTTTCTTGCGCAACATAATTTGGGTTTTACTATCATTTTTAAAATATGTTGAAAATTTACCCTAAAAAAAGTCATTCCAATATACACACTTTTCGTTTTTAGGTTATTTTTAGCTAGAGTTCTCATTTTGAGGTTACAATTCGTGTTTGATATGTTACTTTGTTTATTGTTAAAATACGGTAACTAAATTACAAAATATTGAAATCCGTATTTCATAAAGTATTGATATTCATGTTTTATAATTTAAAATGTATATAAAGTGTTTTAGTTAATTTTGAGAGCTAATTTAATTAACTGATATTATAGTTAAAATGCGGTGCGTGCATTTCTAATTTAATTCTTAGTAATTTAGATGTATTATGTTTATATTGCCTACTTTATAATAGTTGTCATTCTCAAGATGAAAAGAAGTGCTAAGAATTTGTCCAAAATTTCTTTTCCAAGGATTTATTATATTCTAACATTTATTTAAATGGTTATGTTTTTATTTTCAAATAAATTTATAAAATAAGCACATTTACACTGCATCTTTCTTATTTATATGAAACGTATTATAAGGGATATTATTTCTCAAACACTTTAATTTATAAAATAAGCACATTTATACTTCGTCTTTCTTATTTATATTAAACGTATTATAAGGGATATTATTTCTCAAACACTTTTCTCACTAAACTTTGTTGTTTAAAATTTTTTATTACCCACATGTTTTATGAGCTATCTTGTGAGTATAATCTTGATTTTGAGTTCTTGCAAGTGTAGTTTGAGTGGTTGGAAAATTGTTTGTTTTCCTTTTGATGTAAATTCAATTATTGTAGGGTAACATGTTGACTCATTGTAATAAGGATCGAAGAATAGGTGCCCTCTTCTCTGGTGACTTTTTGCTTTAGACATAGTCATAATTTATTGGTATATGACTTGTGAGCAGTTGGACATATTCATGGTGTTATAGTGCCAGTTGAAAGATTTGATCCTAGGCCTCCCCAACATTACTCCAATGCATTATCGATTCATCTTGGTTATATATATATATATATATATATAGAGAGAGAGAGAGAGAGAGAGAGAGAGTGTCTTGATTAATTACAACATGCATTTAAAGAGGTCATGGAGGGTGTAAAATGGTACCCTCACCATAGGTTAGTGTCAAGGGAAAATATTAGGGGTTAAATTTTGTTCACGTGCTAATATTGCATGGTTTTTTTTTTCCAAACAAAAGAGCCAAATTCCATTTTTTTTTAAGTTATTTTTCTAAATCCAAAAGGATAAAAGTAATTTATTCTCAAATTATCTCATTTTATAAGCTAAATAAAATTAACGGAAATTTCAATATTTTTACAAAAATATCGATAAACATTTTATAGTTTCCATTTTAAGAGTTAGGAAGATTCCCCAAGTTTTTTACACTTTAAAATAGGTATGCATTCTTAAAATTTTCCATGGTTGGTCATTATAAGTATGAGGTTGTGGAGGAAACTATTATTTTATTTTTAGAGAAGTGATGACCCCTCCCCAAGATGTTTGACCTAGTGTGTTAGCAACGAAAAATCGTACACCTACTAGTACAATCCAGAAGACATTAAAAGTGTCTAGTAGAATACACAAGTGGACATTTTTCTAGTCGAATACATTATGAAGTTTAAAAAATCAAAGCTCTCCTAAGGTCCAAAGTTAATAAAGGAAAATAAATTAAGGTCGCACATATATTTTTTCGATAAATGCATGCGCGTGACATAACCTCCAAAAAGCCGCACAATAGTAGAAGAGGATGACTCAACGATCCGGGACCACTTTGAACACTTGGGGCCGACTCTTTGACATGAGATCGGTCTAGTATAGTTGAATTCATGTCACTTTGGAGATATGAATCCGTCAATGGAATCCTCTTGTCCTACTCATGTGTCTTTATCATAAATGTACCAATAGAGGGAAGAAGGATTCAAAAAACTCTATATAAACAAGCCATGGGAGAACCAAAGCATGAGACATGTTTATGCTGACCAAATTACTTTTTGAGCAAACCACCATTGCATTGTTGAAGCCAAGGAAATGAAGAGCACTAGCATGTTGGCCAAATTGCTTCTAAGAAACTCAACATCTTAGTGAGAGAAGAGGAACCCACCATTGGAGAGAATTCACACTTCTTTGAGAGAGAGGAGAAACTTGAAAAGAGATTGAGGAAAGAAACTGCCTTGCTGAGGATTTATGAGCTTCATAGCTTAAAGAATTCTCTTCAAGCGTTTTAGATTCTAATTGTATTCAACCTCTACCACCAACAATCAATAAAGGGAGATTTTTGCATATATTATTGATGTGTTTGCTCCATTTGAGCATTGTTTTGTTTATGTACCTCTTTTTTTAGTTCATGTTCATGTATGCATTGTTTCCATTACTTACAATGTTTTGTTTATTTAAGCATGTCCACTAACAACACCGATATTAACTGTTATCCTTTGTAGGGAATAATTTACTACTAAGGGGGTGTCTTTAGGTACACTTGTGCTCCAAAAACAATACAAAAGGAATTGCGACCATATTGGTCTATTTTCATTAATCTAGAGATTGTTTTGTAGGACCTCCTCTTTGCATAACCATCCTACAAGGCATGCTGAGCCTGCGGAAGTAAAACAAATTTATAATCTTTTGAGCCCGTGAACATTTTCCTTTGACAAATGCGAGCACATGTTTATTTCTGCGAAAACTGTGTGGTAAACAGAAAGCAAGAAAAACCCTGTATTGTTCAGTTTTCTCAGGTGATTGGCAGCGTTTAGTGAATTTCCTTCACCTTTGCATTCAATATTTTCTATTTTAGTACTCCTGGTTGCATGATGAACCATAGCACACGTTTGTGTCTAAAAAAACCATGTGGTAAATAGAGAGCAAGACAAACCTTGTATTGTTTAGTTTTATCAGGTGATTGGCAGCCTTTAGTGAATTGGCTTCACCTCCGCATTCAATATTTTCTGTTTTAGTACTCCTAGTTGCTTGATGAACCATAATTCGTCAAACAATTTTATATATCTATATATCTATATATATATATATATATATTTTCAAAATACCCACATAGCCTAATTAGGGATAAAAGTAAGTGGCCAAAATCCACATATGTTTCCAAACTATTTTTCTTAAGATTTCGACAAATTAGATAGCTTAATTAGTGAAACAAGTAAGTATCCCATTATCCACGAATCTTTTTGCTAACCAAAGCATTTTTTTGGGACTAGGATCAAATGTTACTAGAGAAAGTAAGTAATCTCTACTTCCCTTGCGTCTCTTAGACAAATCTAGGATTGCAAATGAAAACCTTCTCGAAAACATTTGAATTTCCATCTCCCTCATTAAACTCCAAATGGTTTAATAGGAAAAAAGTAAGTTTCCCATAATCCACAAAAATATTTCTTTTTTCCATGCAAGGAACAATCAACACTTAGCGTAATTAGAAGGATATTGAAAAGGATCTTTGCATATCCACATCTTATCACACTTTGTATGTTTACTTGCATCACCCACTAAGACTTCATACGATTTGTACTTAAGAAAGCCTCTAGTTTTGTGAAGTTTTGTGTACTTGTTCTATTGTGGCTTACCAAATCACTCCATAAGTGAAGTAAGACTCCTTAAAAATAACCATAACTTGTACCAATTAAATTCCCCCACAGGGGCCACCAAGAAATTTATTGTTCAGGTTGGGATCATTGGGGGTAGACATCCCATACGCTGCCATGGTCATGTTACACCATTGAAACATAGTTTTTGACTTTATAGGGAGCTTAAAATCCTTCAATCATCCCATGAAAAAGAATACCCGATCATGGTAGAGACTTGAATCAGAGGGGGTTCGGCTTAGGTCCAGTGCGTGCGATAATCTTTGGGGCCACCTGACCCATCTAGTGCTCGGTATTGGTAACTGACTACCAAGAAGCTAAATAATCTAATCCTCATGTGGGACGGAGGTAATTAGTGACCAATCTAAGGTATCCTTTCCCTATAGATGACGGTGTAGCCAACACTTGAGCCTGATTACCATTACCTTGGTTGATTCTTTGGCTACTGGAAGGCGTCACCAGTTCTTTCGGGATGTTGCCCCAGAACCCATTAGAAGATATCTCCACAAGGACCAGTTACTTTGATAGTGGAAAGGACGATTAGGTATTCATAGGACTTGTTATCATATGCAACAAACAAAAACCTTTTTCTTGTTTTCTTGATTACATAGTTTAAATCAAAGAAAAATAAACCATCTATATGTTTAGATCAAAGAAAAATAAACCATTTATATTTTAGCTTTGTTTAATATATGTGATCCAATTGTATTGATATTTATTTCCTTCCCTCACCAAACATAAACTAGCATACACTATAAATCAAAAAAATAGGGGACCCCACGGTTCCCCATTGATCTAGACATTTTTTAAACCTCCCCCCCATTGTCGGGATGTGTGCCAGGACTCCCACGGTTTAGGTGGAGAGGACGTCACTCAACCACCATTATTGGGTATTCATTTATTGGTGCATTTTTGCTAAGAACCCCTCCTCAGGAAAGTACACCCTTCACCACTATAGAAGGATCCCCACATGCTACCCCCTTTGGGAGCACACACACCTCTCCTCTAGATAGTCCCCGAGATACCCATCGAGGTAATTCTCCCGTGACATCCCCATAAAGGACTCCATTGCATATAGTTGTCTAGAATCATTTTGCGATGGCAGGTAATGCACAAATCGTGTTCTTCACTTCGCTAAATCTACCGGATTTAAGAAGCTAACTAATGACCCGATCGCCCGTGGCCAAAATTGGCCATCTATGCCCACCAAGCTCCCTTTAGACATTTCAAAGTTCAATGGAAAATAGGGCGAATACCCAGGAAACCATTTCATGACATTTCAACTGTGGTGTTCATCTAATAGTATCACATAAGATACTATTAGATTACAACTATTTCGACTCACCCTAGTTGGGCCCACCATGAAATGGTATGTGGACTAGACCTCTGCATCGCACAGGAACTTTATCTCATTAGCTACTTCTTTCCTTACCTTCTTTGAGCTCCTAGTCTACCATGATTCAGGTCTGGAACTCCTCACCAACTTGAAACAAACACCCGCAACTCACATCTCGAACCATCTCCATGAATGGCAAAAACACGATAGCATGTGGAAAACCCAATTTGAAGATAAAATTCTCCTAGACATATTCCTGAGATCCCTCATATCTAAAATCTCTAAGGACGTGGCAAATTCATCCCTGCAAACTGAGGAAGAATCCATTAGTAAAGCCCAACAGTTGGAGCTTATCTATACCCAGTATGGGTAAATTTATCATGTGCTTCCAGACAACTCATGCCTGCAAAATTATAAAGAGATCCCATATGCATCCAGTAGTGCTGACGGATTAATTGGGTCCCTATCCCAAAATCACCACAACAACAACTACGAAAAACCTGGGTATTCATTCAATAACCAAGCATATGATGCTACCCATAACACATCACCATTTCAACATTCAAGGTACTATAATGGTCAACTCACACCTATGCAGAATATAGTCAACAGGGTTAACCAATACCAGGCCCTGCAAGGAGGCGCGTATCTTCCCCCTCAAGGACACGAATACTCCTCTTAGAGTACAGATAATATGTCTGCTCCCTTGAGTCAGTACATTAACTAGGGACAAGGAAACCAATAATCTCCTTTCCAAGCACAACAGAACGTGTTTCCAACGAAAAATAATGCACAAGTGAATCTAGTGCAACCTTCTCTCACTTCACAACAACAACCGTAGGAAAAAATGAATTCAGTTAATCATTCCAATGCTGCTAAGATAAAATAAAAAATAAATCCAAAGGGCGAACTCGAGCAGGGGGGTGGTAATCAACAGCAACCCCCAAGGGCACTGGGAAGGGATAACCCCAACTGAGACCAAAACCAGGGTACGACCAAAAATAATGCACAAAAAAAAGGTAAGAACATTAATATGCGGACTAATCACGCATGCACTATCTGTGGAGAGTACGCTGAGTATACCCACCACTCTCCTCAACTTCCTGACTTAAAAAGGATACAAGACAATAGGGGGAAGGGTAGTCAACAAGTTGTAGTGATGTTGGACCCCTTCCCCATTAGGGAGTTATTAATACCAAGCAAAAAACTCCACAAACTCATCCATCTAGAGGGAACCTCCATAATGCCCCTAATCATGATATTTTCATGACAAGGGAAGATATCCTTTTGCAAAAAAGATATAAAATTTATGAATCTCCCTCAGAGCCGAATCTGTCCAACTCGGCTATGATAATACCTACAGGGCCATTGACCATCCCTCGAACTTCTGTAGAAGCCATGTCGAAAATGGTCAAAGGACCCTTACGATGCGCAACACACAAATAGAAAGCAACACATAGCTACAACATAGTCGATGACTTAGCACAATAACCATCAGCTATATCAGCTCTTGAAGTCCTACAAACGTGCCCAACTCAATGGAAAGCCCTACTTTTTTCTTTAGGTGCAAAGCTACTGCATGGTAACCCTCAACCGCCACTTTCCAAATCCCTGTCTTCATCCATAATATCAACATTCATCATTGCATCATCAATGAAGGGGCTTCCACATGCATCATGTCTAAATCCGTTTGGGAAAAATTAGAATCCCTTGAACTTAAGCCTTTTGACATAACACTCAGAGCAGATGACAGACGCCCTTCAGCCCTCGTCGGTTGATACCTTAGTGTGCCAGTTAAGTTGGCTAGAAAAACTGTGTTAATAGACATTGAAGTACTCGAAGCCCAATTGGATTACAACATCCTACTAGGCTAAAGCTATATGTAGGAAATGATCGCAGTCGCCTCATCGTTGTTTATAACAATGATGTTCCCTCACGATGGGAAGGTCATTACCATTGACCAAATCACATACTATGCGAAGGAAACTTCACCCACACTAGATGGCATGTTTCCCTTAGTTTCGTCCTCCCACAAGGTGGTCACTACTTACATTGAGCTCAACCTAGGCCAATTTAAGCCATCAACCCCCTAGGAGACCCTCAGGTAAAACAAGAGCTTGTTCCAAATACCAGAGCATCGGTGTGCATGATAAATTTTTCAAACACCACCCCAAACCCAGAACTAGCTCTAGATACCACAACCCCAACAACTAATAAAGTCATTACCTTACCTCCCACCATTACACAAACCCCCTTTTTATGCCCCCCACTTGACTTCGTCTCACACCAAGCCATGGAAACTCTTACATTACCAAATATGGATCTCATGCTACGAGTTTGGTACCTCATCTCCATGACCATGACGATCAAGATGAGACACATCCCGATAGGAAACATCCTTTCAACTCCACCTCAAGAAACCGCCCTTACTCAAAACCATCATACACCTACACCAACCAGGGTTGGCCAAAAGGTTAAACAAAATGGTAAAAAAGGAGAGTCCTCAAACTCATCCAGGGCCCTACAACCCTGTGTGTTATGTGAATAATTCGGGCACCCAACCCACATATTCCCTGAATTAGATGAGTTTAAAACTCTCATGAATTCCACCAAAACATCATTAACCACAGCTCCACCAAAAGGAGCAAAAACAATACATTTGCATAACAAAGAAATATGTACCAGCTATGCGTGCGCTATATGTGAAAAACATGGGCACTATACTCATCATTGTCCTGACATCCCTCGATACTGAGAAACGTTAAACACAGTCATTCAAACCAACATGAATGAGCCAACAGTGCCAACCATCCCTCAAATGGAAAATAAATGCCAAAAAATCTTCTAAATTCAAGAAGAGGCAGCTTCATGCTCTAAAACACTTGCCTACAACACACGAAGGGAACGTAAGCAACAACACCCATCCTCTACTTTACCTTGTGCTATGTGTGATGAACCTACTCATCCAGTGAACCTCTGCCCCGAATTGTGGACACATTACCAAAACCACTTGCCTACCCAGGTTGCTTAAAAAAGAAAACCTAGATGCCAACAACATATATGTACGATCTGTGAGGAAAACCACCATTAGAAGAGGTGCCTACACCTTCCCAAATTTCTTAAAGCATTGAGTTTCATACGAAATTCATGAACGGAAACTATGATATGCTGGACTTAGATATAGAATCTGAAGAACCCATTCCCCCACTCGGTGAAGAAGGATCCCTAGATATCGTATGTGTGTTTTAGGAGAAAAGGCGGCCAACAAAACTAGGCCCCCATCATTTCACCTCCCATCACCATCATCAGGCCAGACCAATCCAAAAGCAACCCAAAACCATGTGGCCAAGAAAAGCACCCATCATAGGTGCCCTATGTGATAAACCCAATCATTTGATCAATAAATGTCATGAATTGAGTAGGTTCAATGAAATTTTCCACTTAGTGGCCCACATCCCCCACAAGCACCTCTCCAACCAAGAAAAAATCACATGATTTTATTGTCGCATATGCTCTCAACTTCATAACACAAGGAATTATCAGTACCTTCCATGGTTTTGTGCAGCAAGAGCAGCACTAAAACCACATCGTACCAAGACCATGACTCAGAGATGGATACCCCCATAGGATATTATGTCATGCAGCAACAACGAGGCATCAACATCCCATACTATGAGTAGTACCACCTCTCATACAATCTATTCGGTTAGTACCAAATCGATTAGTACAATCTATTTCCCTTTTCTCCATCTCTTGGGATACATTACAAAAGCTTGGGATCTCAGTTGACAAAACTGGAAGAGACACGAACATAAGCCCCACAACATCTTCATCATGGAACCCTCCGTTATGGTAAATGCAAAAAATCATTTGTTGGCCCATCGCACATGTTAGGTACTTCTCTAGTTCTCTGAGTCCATAACGTTCATTATATATGTATGTCTTGAATAGTGCTTTCACTTCGGGTTTTGGTTGTATCCATTGCAGGAGCATCACACATGGTCGACGTCAACCAACAACCCGACAAGCAAATAAGAGAGCAAGTACCATTCTCCACTCAACATGATAAGATTCCTCCTAAAGATTTTCATATCCTAACATCATTTCTCCAAAATGTACCATAAGGTCCATCATCTCGGCCATGTTTATCACCATCTCACCCTTGTATATGGTAAACATTCATGCTAGTCGATATAACCCCCCCTTCATGGATCCATTCATTGTTGTAGACCCCTCTTCACTAAAAGGAGCCATGACCACTCACTCCAGCTTGGGAACCATCTCACATGCATATCTGGAAGTTTATCCTCATTATGCTACATTCACTACACATACACCCCAGTTCTTGGGTCCTCTCACATCACTAAAAGGATGCACCTCTGCGTCTTACATTTGGCCTATCATTCATACATATAACATAAGCCCATTTGTATCACGTCATCCGACTCACCCACCCAACATGGAGACCAACCAATGGGGCCCTCACCCTTAGCAGATGCACCATACCTTTACACATGATATTGTCATCATGGGGCACCCATCTCTGCGACTGTACATCCAAACCACCCCCTATTCTTTTGGCAAGTGTACAAAGATTTTTTCGAAAAAAAAATCTCCCATCCACATTTGATTTTTACAATTCATGGCCTTCACCCGCCTGCAGTCTCTAATCACCTTTGGTCACAACTCACCTTCAAATTACCTCCAATTTCACACATCTGTCAAACAACACTTACACTAATCCTGGAAATTCTACTGACTCTAAGATCATCAAAAATCATGTTTTGACCACCGCCATTTGTATATCAAGCTCTGACCTCAGTATAGCTATCTTTATCCTCCGATATCAATAACTTTTGCTCTCATGCCTCTCTGACCCAAGTTATTACAATTTGTTCATATCTCACATTGATTTCCCAACTCACCATGTTGGCAGATTGACACCCGTTCCCTGTCAACTTCAACAAATGTATTCCAAGAAAGAGGTAGTACCTTGGATAATCCCTCCCTCAATAGGGATATCCTTGGGTGCCACATTGGGCACCACTATTTACCAATGATGTCATCGCCCCCCTTGACATTCGACATCAACTCAAACATTCATGTCAAGGTGGTGTCATACTTAGTTACTCTTATAGTTCATTCATTTAGTCGAAGACCCCCGCATCACTAAGCACCTCATTCAATAATGCTTACATTATGATACAGGGGAGGTACCCATAACTGAAGACCTATGCATACTGCAACACCCATCAACAATGCTTCACCTGGGTTATGCATAGGGGAATCATACTTTTCCCATTTGACCAGAAAGCGGCCTTGAGGGCGTCAACAATTATCATTGTCAGCTATCAACACGTCAACAACCACCATGTTGATTGGACAAAAAATACTCTTTGTCCGATTGTAATCAATTCTGATTAGCCATCATAATGAGCATGGGACATGCCCACCTCGTATAGACACATTATGTTTTGTAGGTTTTCACCAGAGCATGGGTATCATTGGTACTTAGTCAATGGGTTTTTCTCTACTCATCTCCGCAAAAAGTTAGCCTCTCTCTCGAAAAATTGATCAGAATCTCTAAAAGAAATGAAAACGTGATGTATTTCGGCTATACGTTTGCTCCTAACCTCATACATCAGGGGGCAAATGTTAACACTGAAAAATCGTACACCTGATAGTACAATCCATAAGGCATTAAAAGTGTCCAACAAAATGCACAGGTGGACATTTTTCCAACCGAATACATTATGAAGTTTAAAAAATCAAAGTTCTCCTAAGGTCCAAATTTTATAAAGGAAAAGAAATTAAGGCCACACGTATATTTCTTCGATAAATGTGCGCACACGACATAACCTCCAAAAGCCGTGTGGTAGTAGAAGAGGATGACTCAACGATCCAGGACCACTTTGCACACTTGGGGCCGACTCTCTAACATGAGATTGGTTCAGTACAACCGAATTCGTGTCGCCTTGGAGATATGCAACTCTCAAGGGAATCCTCTTGTCCTACTCATGTGTCTTTATCATACATGTACCAAGAGAGGGAAGAAGGATTATAAAAACTCTATATAAACAGGCGATGGGAGAACCAAAGCATGAGACATTATTATGCTAGCCAAATTGTTGTTTGAGGAAACCACCATTGCATTGTTGAAGCCAAGGAAGTGAAGAGCACTAGCATGTTGGCGAAGTTATTTCTAAGCAACCCAACATCTTCACATTTCTTTGAGAGAGAGGAGAAACTTGAAAAGGGATTGAGGATAGAAACCCCCCATTGCTGAGGATTTTTGAGCTCCATAGCTTAAAGAGTTTTCTTCAAGTGTCTGAGATTCTAATTGTATTCAACCTCTACCACCAACAATCAATAAAGGGAGATTTTTTCATATATTATTGATGTGTTTTCTCCATTTGATCATTGTTTTGTTTATGTATCTCTTTTTTTAGTTCATGGTAATGTATGCATTGTTTCCATGAACAATGTTTTGTTTATTTAAGTCTGTCCACTAGCAGCACCAATTTTGACTATGATCCTTTGTAGGGAACAATCTATTGCTAAGGGGGTGTGTTTTGGTACACTCGTTCTCCAAAAACACTAAAACATTGTGGTTCAATTGCATGATGATTAACATTATATGTATGTTTATGGCTATGGAACACATTTTAAATCAAGCCGATGTAAAATAAATTACACAACTTGAAATTGTGTAAGAGCAATGGTTATTAAAATATTAGGAGACTAATGGGTATTCAATGGTTTCAATGCATGGGACAAGTGGTTAGACCAATTAGTGTTAGGATATTTAGACACTTAAGAGTCAATTAAGATCAACTTGGTTTAATGTGTCTTTAGGTAATGTGTGTATGCATTAATATGCATTTGTAGTTGTATAATTTGATGGTCACAATTTGTTCTAGACATAAATTGATATGATGCTCATAGATATTAATGACTATCTTGATATGTGACTTGACACTAGATTGGTACATTATCTTTATTTAAAGAGCATGGAGGGTCATTTGTTGATGATTGATTGTGAGAAATTGCTTCGTAGTTTTTTCCCTTTTGCATTAATATATTGCCTCAAGTGGCCACATTAACTATGGTTATGAATTGTTTCCATCTTTGAGGGTTTTAACCACATAATACACCAATGTATTGATATTTGATATGTTTTATAGCACACCCAATCCATTAATGCCTAATTAATGATACCAAGTAGCAAATTTTCAATCATATAAATTTTATTAAGAACAAAGACTAGAGCATTGAGATATGATCATTTGTTTAGTGCATGCGCACCCTAGAAACACCAAATTTTCTACACATGTAAATTTCTTATTAATGTGCCCCTCCCCCACCAACTCCCCATGGCACAAGGGCATTTAAAAAATGATAAGTCTTGACCATCCTTGTCTTTATATTTTTATTCACTTGCCTTGTTGCTTAACGCTTCCCCAAATTTTATGCATGCATAACTGAAAAAACTAAAATTGTGTGCCAATGACCCCTTTGTAGACGAGGATATTTAAAAAATGTTAATTCATTACCACCCTTGTCCTTATTTGTGTATATTACTACCTTCTTACCTAACACTCCCTCATACCTTACCTAATCATTTAATTGGGCATATTGTAGAAACCCCAAATTTTATTTTTTGTGGTTGCACAATTGAATTATTGTTGATGCGCACTTGCATGCATGAGGCCATGCCAAAAATTCTAAGTCATAATTGTCCCTATCCATTGATTGACTCAACTTGTTTCCTAATGCTCCCTTGTGCCCTACCTCCTCATTTGTTCAAGTGTGTGGGTGGAGACCCCAAATTTAGTTTCATTTCGTCATGCCGTGGAAACCAACACTTTCATGTCGATGCTCACATGCATGCACAACATCGTGCCAACAATGCAAAGTTCTTGTAAGGACCCATTTCAGGGTCCTCAAATAATAAAAATATTCCACATAACTTCATAGCATATTTTAAAAAAATCAACATATTTAACAACTCAATATATTTGACACAACATATTAAAATCATTTTTAAAATTGATTTATGGGAAATTTATATTCAACTTAACCAAAAAACAAGAAGAATACCTAGTTACAATGGCTCTCTTGTAGTGCTCCTTTTGGGATGCCAACTAGGGAAGTCTATCCAACTTCCTAGCCCAGGGAACCTACACAGATTCCCTAGCCAAAATGCACCACTCTCTATGACAACACCCAAATCCTCTTTGACCCTCAAGTTTAAAAACCAAAAATATTTCCCCCTCCCCCTCCAAGTTTTTTCCCAGAGCCACAAAAATTCCCTCTTTTCTCCCAAGCTTTCTCACACTTATCCCCATGAATCCCCATGGTCTGCCACCCCTTACCCCCCACCCCATCAATGCCAATAACCTCCATTCTTTCCTTGAGTCCATAAACCCTCATTTCTCACTCAAACCAGCCCACCTATCCTCTTAACCTAAATTTAATTTGAGGGTCAAACTTGTGAGGCCATAAAGAGATATTATATAACTCAAATAATCAAATTCTATAATAAAAAATAATAATATTTACTTTAAGGTAAACCCAAATCAAAATGGATTCATTGAGAATCCTAATTAATCAATATTAAATTAATCATAATAATTATAAATCATTAATTCATTTTTAGTCAAGATTAAGAGTTAATCAATTAATTAACCACTAATCAAGATTAACTATTAATCAAAGTTGATACTAATCATAGGATACTAATGTATCGATGCAAAGAATATTTGTGTAGATAGCATACACATACCCCATATGTATACCAATAATACTTGTAAGATTCAATCATAGAAGTAAATCACTCAATATATAGGTTAATAACATAACATAAGATAATATGACCAAGGAGTGGACATTATAATTGTGACTGGCCTTGTCCCCATTCATTGATTGACCCCACTTTTTGCCTAGCACTCCTTTCTTCTTCACCTCCTCATTCATTTATGGGTGTTGTGAAACCCCCAAATTTTGTTTCGTGTGATCGTGCCATGGAAATCCCAAATTTTGTGTCTTCACACCTTAGAAATCCCAAATTTCACTTCGGCGCATGCCCACAACCCTGAGGTCATGCAAAAAATGCTAAGTTGTGACTCACTCTATGTTTATCCATCGTTCATCATGCCATGTTTCCCAACGCTCCCTTGTGCATTAGCTCTTCATTTCATGTGAGAACGCTGAGGAGACCCCAAATTTTTCTTCATGCGGGCACACCACAGAGACACCAAATTTTGTTTTGTGTGGGAACACTATGGAGGCATGAAATTTCATTATGAGCAGGGGCATCAAGAATTAGTCACCTTACATTTAATTAATTTAATCTTTGATTAACAACTTAATATATTTACGTTCATATAAACTTGTTAATTAATAATAATAAAATAAATATAATATGTTTCGTTTACATCACCATTAAGTTGATAAATTACCCAATTGCACAATTGGAAAGTCCCAATGTTTACAATTTCCAAAGTCTGAAGATTTCATTAGTAAAAGCCAAAACTTACCAATGTAGAACATCTAGCTATAAATAGAGCTATTCTCCTAATTCTTTGTTGACTCCCGATGAACTCATCAACCATCAACTAAATTTGATGGGTTATTATAGTGAACCTAGAATATTTATCGGCTGATCATCGATCAAGTCAAATTTTGTTGATCCCCTATGAGCTTTTTGACCATGAACTAAATATGACGGGTTACAAAAGTGTTACTCAAAATATATCACTGATCACTATGAGGAAGAACCTTGACTTTTTACCTACCTTCAATGAAGTCAACCCCAAACTCCTTTTTGACAGTTGATTGGCTCATCAACCATAAGTGAAATTTAATATGTTACCTTTTGGAATACTTTTTACAACGTTGATGATCACAGATGACATTATTCACCATCAAAAAATTCAATACTTTACCTTTTGGAAAACTTTATCCAATCTTTGCATGGATGACTTTGATGAATTCCACACATGTTGATAGTCCATAAAAATCAAGGAGTTTACATTTGAAAATTTTGGACATTTATCCAAAAGTGAAGGTTTTTGCACTTCGTGCATCAAATCTACGAGAATTTCAATTTTAATAGTAGAGAGGATTATTAATCAAATACAAATTACTTAGAGCATGCTCTGCAACAAGCTCCAAGCGATCATTTTTTGGTTAAAACTCTTTCCAAAAACTACCTTCTTCTCCATATATGTTAAATTCATGAATGTAAATGTTTATATGTATATCAATAAATCATGATTATTGTTTGGGTAAAACACTTGCCCAAAATTCCCTTCTTCTTCATATAGGGGAAATTCATGAATGTAAATGACTAGATGTATATAAATAAATATTCTCCTATACATAATGCATTGAAGAAATTCTCTCTCCCGAAATGGGCTATTACGAAAATTGATCACATTCACTTAAGTAAACAAGATTCTTACTAGCATTTACTAACCCTAGAATTTATTCAAACATTATTTCATACACATAAGAACTTATATAATTGAAACTTCAATTTCAAATCCTAGGAATAAGGAAACTTTGGACATTCTTCATACTCAAGTAAGAATTACCATCCACCATTTTTTTTTACTTTCAATTACTTTTTATCTAGATCTTATGTTATGAAACCAGCTCATAAAATAGAAGAAAAGATCGATCAATGACTTCAAAATCAGCCTCTTCGAGGGGATGACCTCCTTTACATTACACAAATGAATAATTCTTGGATGATACAAATGAAAAAACCTCCTTTATATATATAGTAGTCTAAGGGGTCACAATATAATCAAAGTTGACATAACAATAATAATATAAGGACACAACAATAACAATAGTGGGCTTC
Organism: Pinus taeda; assembly: GCA_000404065.3. Lineage (NCBI taxonomy): Eukaryota > Viridiplantae > Streptophyta > Pinopsida > Pinales > Pinaceae > Pinus > Pinus taeda. The sequence goes on from APFE030659298.1 coordinate 271,034, forward strand.
TATGGGGCATAGTAATAACAATATGTGGACAATAGGGGCACAACAATAATAATAATAAGGGCTACAATGACAATAGTAATGGGGGAATCACTAGTATTATAGGGACCTAACATGCCCCTCTCCTTCAAAAAAGTGTTGTCCTCAATGCTTGAGTAGTTCTTGATGCTTCTATATAAAATTCTCATCCTCCCATGTGGAATATTCAGTGGGTAAGTTCTTCCACTTGATGATATACTTTGAAATTGATCGATTTTGTAGTTATTGATTTCTTATTTCTGTGACTGTTTCAGGTTCCAATATGATTTTTCCTTCCTCATCAAGTTTTGGCAATATTGTTTGAACTAGGAGTTTGTCACCTATAATCTTCTTTAAGCATGAAACATGGAAATTTGGGTGCACTCAGGAAGCTACAGGAAGCTCTAATTTGTATGCCATAGTACCAATATTTTGCAACACCTTGTACATACCATAATACTTTGGTGATAATTTATTATCCTTCTTAGCTTGCTTGAGGGACATTTGTTTATATGATTGTAGCCAAAGAAATACCCAGTCATCTACATCAAAACTTCTTTCGTTGCGATGTTTATCTGCATGTTGTTTCATTCTATTCCGCGCCAAAGAGAGGTTATCCTTTAAGAGTTGGAGAAATTGTTGTTGATGATCGATGTGATATTCCACTGCTTGAACCTTATAAATATGATATGATGGACGGTGGATGATATCCATAAAGTGCCATAAATGGGGTCATTTTTTCTACAGTATGGAAGGAAGTGTTATACCACCATTCAGCCAGAGGCAACCATTTGACCCATTGTGTCTTTTTATGAGATACAAAGCAACGAAGATATCCTTCCAAACATTTGTTTACTATCTCAGTTTTCACTCCAGATTGAGGATGATAAGATGAGTTATGAGCTAACTGAGTACCCAGAAAAAAAAAATAATTCTATTAAAAAATTTCTAGTGAAAATGGGATCTCTATCACTTACACTAATCTTAAATGGATGAGATAATGCACAAAAGTGTGCATACTTGGTAAGTCTGTCAACTACCACCATTATGAGGCTCTTTCCTTCGTACTTGGGTAAACATGTGATAAAATACATTAAAACCTCCTCCCAACATTGAATTGGAATGGATAAAGGTTGTAATAGACCTGGGCTCTTAATTGTTTCAACTTTATTTTGTTGGCAAAGAAAAAATTTGCCACAAAATTTTGAATATCATATTTAAGGCCATCCCAAAAAAATTCCTTCTTAACCCCGTGGTAAGTTTTTAAATTCCCGAGTGCCTTCCTAAGGGAGAGGTGTGCAATTCCATAAGAATCTCTTGTTTGAGTTGGGAATTCTTACATAGGTACAAGCAATCTTTGTATCATAATGAATCATTTTCTAGCTAAATGTATCAGATGTACTGGGATATTGTTGTAAATTTTGAATGAGTGCCTACACTTCTTCATCATTCTTCCATTCATCCCTTGCTTCGTTTATCAATCCTGGTTGGATAATATAAATGGCACAAAGCAATGCTTCCATATCCTCATCCTTTCTTGGGAGTGCATCTTTAACAACATTTTGCTTCCCTTTTTTGTAGATGATTTCAAAGTCATAACCCAACATCTTTGTGACCTGTTTTTTCTACTCTTATGAAGATTATCTTTGTTCTAAAAAGTATTTAAGATTGTCATGATCCATTTTTATCTTGAAGTGTCTTCCCATTAGGTAGGGTCACCATTTCTTAAGTGCATGTAGTATTGCCAATATTTCCTTCTCATAAATATCTATGTAAATACTTTACTTTGATTGGAAAACTTTCGAAATCAATGGGTCTTTATTCTTGCATTAAAACAACACCAATTCCATTTCATGAGGCACCACATTCCACAATAAAGGTTTTTGTAAAGTCCGATGTAGCTAAGACCGGTTCTTGGTGTTAAACAGACATGGTGAGGGAGAACAATTAGGAAAGATAAAGCAGGCGATACAATTTTATTAACAATTTGATATACATTTATAGTACATTTGGTGACCGTTGGGATTCACATCCCAAGGTCCCTTGGACTGCTTTGTCCATTCGGCTTCCACGCTAACCCTTTAGGATTAGGTGTCC